>CABFOQ010017106.1:1195-14388 GCA_900660455.1 Gephyroberyx darwinii | reverse complement strand
TGTGTGTGTGTGTGTGTGTGTTTGTGTGTGTGTGTGTGTGTGTGTGTGTGTCTTGACAGGTCTGGCTTGCTGCTGCAGACCTGAACACAGACCCCTAGCAAACACAAAGCACTGCAACATGAAACACACTTCTCCCTCTCCTCTCTTCTTCCCCCTTTATCCATCTCTCCCTCTCCCATATTATCTCCTACTCCTCCAGCCTGTCAATCCTCACTCATTTCTCCTCTCATCCAGCCTTTTGTTCCAACTCCTGTCTGCTCCTATCTTATCTCCTTCTCCTATCTTTGCCTACTCCTCCAACTCTCATTCCTCCTTTATCCCTAACCAGTCTTTCTTTTTTCCTCCACCCTTTCTCACTCCCCTGCACTCCGCCCTCCCAGACGGAGAAAAAAAAAAAGAAGCAGCATCTGTACTTTCCAAAGTCTGACTTTGAGCGTGTTATTGTTGGCAGATAAGATACAGACAGAGAGAGCTCTGTAATAGCCTGACTCTTAACCTGCAGGAAAACCAAGGCCTCCGCTGCCAGCCCTGTGGAGGCAGATCAATAATGGAGTGTATTCATCATGCCCAGCCAGGCACAACCAACAGCTAACAGTAGCTGGTATCCATTACTCTATCTGGGTTTATCTGGTTAGATCTCAATACACTACTTCTTCCATACCCCCTCTCTTTTCGCCCCCTCCTCTTTTTATGCTTCTTTATTTCTCACCCGTTTTCTTGTTTATCTCTTCCCTGCTTTTCCTCTCCTCATCAAATTTTGTGATAGAATTGGTCCTGAAAATGGTGGAGTCTAGAGGATGCTGCAGTGTCTCAAAACTCTGAACTGAACTGTGATTGTTGACAATGTTGTCTGCCACATCCATGTTAGTCTTCTCTCTGTGATTTTTTTCTGAAAAGGCTTTTGTGTATTGGACTGAAAATGCAGTGGTCACATAGTGGAAAAGGAACAACAGGACCACTTATTCCTGGAGGCAAAGGAATATCACTATGAGACAGCCTCGCCTGTTGGGGGGGGCGGGCTCTCACATCAATATATATGTGAAGCTATACTACACAAGATGTTTATGTAACAATACACCCATCTTATCAACCTGAATCACAAAGTGTGGCTGCAATGGAGAAGAGCTTCAAATCCCCCTAATTCAGATCCCATAGATTCACCCTATATCCACAAATGAAATTCTGGTATGGCCACTTCTCCACCCACAGGAAGTGGTGAATTAAAACTTAAGAGCAAAATACAAACTGTCTCCTAAACTGCAGTGAGTGAGCACTCTGTCCAGAGAAAGCTGGATTCACCAATGTTATATCTTTTGCCTTTAGATTGTGTGTAGTTTACTGACGTCACATTATATGATTTCTGTGTATTGGAAGTTGAACATTTTCGTTTTACCTCTCACTGCCATTTGGGGCCACCAACATGTAAAGATGCCTAGTGAAGCTTTAAAAGAAGCCTGCTGCAGGAGTGATGTTGGTGTCACTGATTGTTTGGGCTTATGTTGCCTAGTTTAAGACAAAGATGAAAGTCTGATTATATGACTATTATATGACAGCACAGAGACGTGCACATATATTATACCTGTGACGGCATAGCACTGTTTGGCTTCTTGACCTTCAGCGACATCTTATTTGATTGACAAGTGAGAAACAGCACCAAGACACAACCTAAGTCTCTATAAAATCCAGGCAAAACCCTCATAAGGCTAGCTCTCAGCCTCCATGACCATTTTTATTGTGTACACAAATAAGTTGAGAGTCGACTCGGCCCCTTGTGATCCCTCCTCCCCTCACTCCAGCATCAGTCTGTCAAGCAAAGTGAATATGAGAAGGGCAAATTGACATCAGCCAACAGCCCACTGATGGTAAATCTTGGTTGTGACTGGTAACTTTGTCTACGCTATCAGTTGGAAGGTATGGGGATAGGGACTTTAGTGTCCTACTGTGGCTAATACAAAGATGGATACCACAGGTTCTGAACAAGATGGCCAAAATTAAATGACCGACTTGCTGTAGCAACAATCTAATACGGCTGGGAATCCAAAGCTAGCTACCAAACATGACCGGCAGAATCCCTGTTCTGTTACACTGAACAGGCATTATTATAACGTGATGACAGTCACATGAAACCATGCCTGTGATAAGAGGTTAGACCCACTGTTGCACAGGAGCATCTACACAGTTATTGCATGAAAGCAGCTGCAGCTCTGACACACTGATGAGACCCTGGCATTTCAAAACAGACCTAATTCTGACTCTTGGTCTACTTTATGCTAAGGATAGTCTGTCGGCACTACATTCTTGTGGAACAAAGTTACCGTTGATACTGTGACAATGATTCAAAAGTTTAAAATAAGTTGATTTATTTATATTTGTAGGTATTACATACATTTCCTCAAACCTCCCTGAGTTCTGAATGACAGAGTGCCTGAGATTAACTTGAATTAAACTTTCAATCCACTTCAAATGCTGTGCTTACATCTGTTTTTTTCCTGCCTTTCTCTTGTTTTTAATGGCATTGCATCCAATTGTTACTCTGTCAAGCACTATGTGACAACTTTGTTTTGTAAAGCTCTATAATTTATTTTTTTTATTTAGTACCACTGTCTCCATCTTAGCCACCCTGACTATACAAGTTGTTTCCTTGGTGATGTCCAGTAGGATCTGTTCTTCCTTCCTATTCAATCGGGCATAACAAAAACACTATACACCATTATACTAACTGTATACTTCAGGCAATAGCTATTATCAGAAAGACTTCTGAAGCATGTGTAGCCTAGTGTTGTGACTAACAACAGGGTGTACTCTTCTGCACCACCACCATAATGAACTACGATCCGTTTCGCTAACTTGGCCCCTGAACTTGCTTTGTTGTCGTGGGCCTTGTTGAGACCGGATTAGCTACACCATGAGGCTCGCTTGTTAGCTGATTAGCAATAAATTAATTAACCAATACAATTATGTAACGCAAGCCATTTCTAACGCCTAACTCGCCGGTAGGGATATAGGTTGGTGCCTGATGGATGTAGCGAGCATCACCAGGGTGGGACAGGGCGTGATTCTGCAGCAGCAGCAGTAGACAGTTAACAGACCTGTCCTGGGCTTAGCAGTGCTAGCGGAATTGGCTAACTGGATAGCTCTCACTCTGCATCGGGGAAGAAAATAGTTGCCATTTTTGTAACATATTAGTTCGTTTTTGGGGCTCCATGTGAGGAGTGTAATCACGGTACACTAGGAGATACAATATTAAAACACAAATTCCTATTCCTTCCACAAGGCATTAAATTGGCAGCTAGCCAGCTAGTTTAGCGCTAACAGCTGAGGGCTATATATGTGACGTCACGGCCCGTTTCCTTTCTCTAGTCAGCGATAAAGGCTGCAGATGCTGCTTAGCTGAGCCGCCTCGCTAGCTGGTTAGCTGAGCCACCTCGCTAGCTGGTTAGCCGCTGCAAACAGCTCTGCCGGTGCCACAATACTCACGCTTTGTCCACCAGCTCTCTGACTTTCCACATATTCAGCATCTCCACACGCAACTGCGGGCCCGCCGCCTCGATACTGCGTCGCCCGTGTCTCTACGCCCACAGACTGATACGGATTCCGATTGCCGACGAGAATTTCCCCCCCAGACGAGCTCCGGTACGGCGGCTGCGGTTAACAGACCGGCCCCAGTTGCTACGGAAACGTCGTTCACGACTACGTCACTGAAACGTAGAGATGCGCTGATACCATCAGACCCCTCCTCAGTGAAGTGACCTCTGAGAATAGAAGAGAATAGAAATAACTCGTCTGTTTTCCTTCCATTTCAAATCACATGCGTGTTTAGATCAAGACTCAGAGCCACCTGAGGCAGGTGCAACATTTTTTGTGATACTTTGTTGATCGCTGTAGGGAAATTCTCTTTTTGCTCGTTACAGATCAGACCCACTGGAGCCGGTCCAGTTGAAGGACCCTAACCCTGCTGTCCAAATGCATATGCCAACAGCAATGACCCACAATATTTTTCTCATTTCGCATTTGTTCCAGACCACTATGTTACCCACACCGATGTTAACTCATTTATCCATATTTGTGCTGAAAGCATGATTCCCCTCACCATTGTCTCAAAAAGTCCATGTACCACATTCATTTGAAGGCAACATTGCCCATGTCCACTGACTTGAAAAAAGTTGTCCATGCATGAGCACCTTCAGAGTATGTTGTAGGACCACGCTCTCATAGGCTAGGCTGCTGGCCAAGACCTGATCTGATAGGCTTTTGGGTATTATTACTTTATTTAGACAGTCGCTGGCAGTTGTTTGATATTATATTTACTTGTTTGGGAGAGGGCTTGCTTTAATGACATATAAGAGATGGGGACTTAATTCATTGTAGTACAAAGCTTTGAAAAGCTCTGTATTACAGTGCTGCTTTGAACAGCTCAAGTTGCCTATCACATTTGGCTCACAATACCTCACTCAGGGACCCTGAAGATCCTGGAAAAGTCTTAGTGTCTTAAATTATATAATCTAAATCAAGGCCTTAAATGGTCTTGAATACAGTTGAATAAAGCATTTTAAGTCTTAAATTCAGTTCTTAAAAATGTTCAGGTCTTAAAAATGTGTTTTCTTGCTGCACTTGTCCTCCATTGAGAAATTACTCCAGCCCATATTCAATTGTTTTCATTTTCTTTTTTTTCAAATATGAAATTGGTCTTATATTTAATTCTAACTGGCATTAATAATATCTTGAAAAGTCTTACATTTAAGTTGATGAAACTTGCAGATACCCTGCTCACTGTGCAGCCTAAATGTTTACACATTTCACATGACTTATTACACCAGATCTTAATTTAGCTTGTACAATTCTCAAGCACACATAGCTGAAGATGTCAATCATTCAGTCAGACTGTGTTGCAGTGTATCAAAGCATCACTCCAAATAGGGACAAGTAATCGGGTAATGAACACATCTGGTGTTTCATCATCTGTGTGTGTGCATGCGTGCACATATCTTTGGTGCATATGTCTCCATAGGTCCCATATTCAGCTGCTGTTCTAAAAAAAGGCTATTGACAAGCCACACTAAGTGTCAGCCTGACACTGAGTTCTGTGAGTGTGTGTGTGTGAAAGAGAGAGAGAGAGAGAGAGAGAGAGAGAGAGAGTGTGTTGGAGTGGAAGAATCAGTCCTGGTCATCCTGATTCCTTAATTTTGTGTGTGTGTGACAGCAGTGTGTTCTCATACACCTTTCTTGACAAACACAAACAGAAATGGGCTTCTATTGATCTATTGTGCAGTGTGTTTCTGTGAGTGTGTGTCTGTCCAGTGTGAAGGTGTGAGTTTGTGGTGATGTTTCTGTGATGAGAAAAGTGTATGCTCTATGCGTTGGCGGTAGCTGCACACTGACTGATGGATATGGACAGACAGGCAGAGACACCAAGAAGTGAAAAGTACAGAAAAAATGATAAAAACTAAGCTGTTTGAGTGACATGAGAGTGCACTCAGTGTTCCTGTCAGCTGCCTCCCAAGAGACACACACACACACACACACACCCTGGACCCGCCTGGTCAACAACAAGCTGTGGAGGCCAGAGCCTTCAGAAACGATCATGTCTGAATCACAGGATCTGCAGCATAGATTGACAGACGTGTGTGTGTGTGTGTGTGTGTGTGTGTGTGTGTGTTCATTCCCTGCTAAGTCAAAGCTGATGAAGTATTCAGGAAGGAGGGAACAAGGGAACAAAGGTTGGGGAGGAAGAGAGGAGAGGGCATGTCAACTGTACCTTCTGTTTGATACCCAGGAGGTACAGTATGACTGACCTGCAGTGACATCAGTGAAAAACAGAATTACCAAAACCAAATTGTAAGCTGGATACAATAAAATGACCAACTTTAGCTTGTTTTATGAATATATATTTCATACAGGTCCTGAAAATTTGCTTTTTAAGAGAAATGACAACATGCTTTGGTGACTGTTTTTTGTAAAATGTGAACAACACATTTTATTAATTGACTTTAAAAATCATTTTGAGAAAGGGGCCCAGAGAGTTCACTAGAGAGAGTTCAAAAGTTGTTCGTCCCATTCTGGAAACTTTGCTGAATGAATATGACGTCTTCAATGTTGGATTGATAACTCAGAGTAACTTGGAGCAGAGCTGCATCCCAGATAAATTCTCATCAAGATACATGGAACTGGAAAAAGGCTGGAAAGAAAGCCTGGAAATAAGATACCAGGAATCGGGTGATTATTATGTGTTTCAGAATAAGATTTGAGTTCAAACTAATATTATGGCTTTAATTGAATATCATTTTCGTCTGTCCCAATACTTTTAGGATCCTGAAATACTGCTATCATGTACAGAATGGGATGTATTCTTTTATGTGTTCATCCAATATAGCTGATAGCTCCAATTAAAGCAGGCAGTCTTCACTTTAACCTCACAGTGAACATGCAACTGTATATTAGTCGTAGTGGAAATAGTTGCAAAGATGTAAAATAACAACTGGCAGTAGTAATAGTACAGGGTTAATAGTTTATTGTACTGTGCACCAGGTACACAAACACAGTTAAAAGTTTCTTTCTTGTTGGCGGAGACCAAAGTATGTTCGTTGCTGTACCTTGAGTCGCCACTAGATGGCATTGTAATCCTACAATTCTGTCTTTTGGTAAGTAAAGCCTGTTCTTATACAGATATCACAGGTCTGTCATATCAGGACTGACTGGACTACCATAGGATTGAAAGATACAAAAGCATTTTCAGGTATTCAAACGCATATGGCAGAAAACCCTCTGTTTTCCTGGCTCATGGTTCGAAGTCGAACAGTCACTATGATCCTATACATGTTGACAAATGTTTGGAGCGTACAAAGGAAATATATTAATTTCCTTTTCAAGCCAATGTGAACCAATAAAAGTACGTTTTAACACAGAGATGGATTCATATAGTTTCTAATTCTTATTTCCTTGTTTTTTTTAGATCTTGCATAGATCTTGTTCTTTCCACAAGTATCCTTTAATATTATTCAATCTTTCATTTACTGAGAAGCTAGCACTCAACCAGCCATGTGGGTGTGTTTGTTTTTGCTGTTGTTCTGTCTGTAACTAAATGCGCTGCTGCTGTCTTGACCAGGTCTGCCTTGTAAATGAGATCCTTAATCTCAATGGGACTAACCTGAATAAATAAAGCTTTAAAAAAAAATCCACAAAGCATGTACTGTTTATAAAGGGGTGTACTTGGAACAGAGAGTTCAACTGGTCCAAGAACACAACACTTGGACACTGTGCTCCCTGTTCTCCTATATACTCAGAATACAACACAGAGTAAAAGTAGCACAATAACTCTCTATGACTGTCTATGATTCAGAGAGGAGGTGTAGCCAGAGAAAGATATGGGAAAGGAATAGAGAGAGGAGGCTAGCAGGAGGAAATGGACAGAGCATGTGAGGCGAGGGAAAAACACGTTGTGTGGGGAGATATCTGTATGTTTAGATGTTATTTCAGTATGAAGTGGAGGAAAGGCGGAAAGTGGGGGCTGTGATTGTGTGTGTGTGTGTGTGTGTGTGTGTGTGTGTGTACGCACTGGTCCCTTGAGTCCACCCTGGAGATCGCTTGGGAAAAAGACCTCTAGGTCTGCCTGAGGTCTGACATGCAGCCAAGAAAAGCAAGACTAAAATAGAGAGAGAGAGAGTGTGAGAGAGAGAGAGAGAGAGGAGATGTGGAGATTTCAAACCTGAGAATCTAGATGTGGGCATGGGGAGATGGACAGGGCGTGAGAGGAAGGAGGAGCTAGAGAGATGGAGAGTATGGACAAAGAGCTTTGTATTTGAGAAGGAAATGTATGGAAAATAAAAACATTCACATGGTGTCACACACACACACACACACACACACACACACACACACACACACACACACACACACACACACACACACACTGCTGATTGGAACCATATGCTGACAGACCCAGAGAATAATGGGAAATTGTGAATTGTTTGATTTGTTTTCCCTCTTTGTTGTGTTGAGTTGGGGAAGTGGGCGAGAGGGAGGGGATGAAGGCGTCCGTGACCGTAGATGATGATCAGCCATGGGAAATTCCAGCGGGTAGACATGTCCACTGCACAGCATGGACAGGTCCGCTCCATTAACTGTAGGCAGGGGGACTTCCACCATGTGAACTAAAAACCTAGAGCTGGGAAAAGAAGGGCTTCACACATACTGACTTTCACTATTTGACCAAAATGTTGTCAAAATGAAACTGATACTGACTGAATATGAGCCAATACTAGTATGATAGGTGTACTGCTCAGTTACTGGTCAATAGCGACAGGTCTCTCTCTCTCTCTCTCACACACACCGTAGAAGAGAAACAATCCCACGAGGGTTGACCACCAGGGGCAGCGCCCTCTTTCACACGAGAGACAACTGGGCAGAGTGTGGGAGGGCCGATACATTCCCGCCCCGGTGTGCCAGAGGTGGAGGTGAGATAGCTGATGCCCATCAGAGAAGCTCCCTATTTGAGTCCTGTCAGCTCACTCAGCAGACAGAGAGGAAGGTGGTTGCAGGAAGGAGGGCAAACCGAGTCTTTCCTGAACTTTATTGTCTCTGTCTTTGACCTGTGCCTGGTCAAAGACATCCGACTGAGTGGACGCCCCCGGAGCGTGACCCGTGGAAAGGAGAACTGACTATGTTCTCCAGATCACAGACGAACAGAATTGTAAACTTGGCAATCCCTCTCCTATTCCTCCGAATCTCACTCCCTATCCTGTGAGGACAGATTTCTAGACTTCAGACTTCTTTGGCTAATATCCCAGTCCGGGAAGATCTTCAGTTGACTTCATCCCCACTCCTTTTCCCCATCGTAAATAATAAAGAACTTTCTGTTTTTGCACCTCAACCTCCGTTCTCAGTGTTTCTCCCCACCCCACAGTGCCTACCCAGGGCTGCGTAACACAACACACACCAACTACACACATATACCATCAATCAAACACATACACTTCTTGTCCAACAAACTTGAAAGCATGTGTGTTTTTTTTATGACCAGATTCTATTAACTATTTTGCAGAATAGTGAGGGGCGGAGGAACTCAACATCTGGGGAACTTGAGGGAAAGTTCCCAAGGACACGCAACAAACAATCGTTTAAACACAAACTGACAACAATACTACATCTTGACACATCCAAACATTTTAAGAAGACGCGAGAGAAGCATCTAAACCCTCCACCCATCCACCTATCCCCATCTTTCTGTTAATCTTGCTTCTTTGTGAAAGAGAAGAGGTCTTGGAGCAGCAGTGTGACTGATGAAAGGGGACAGGCTGAAGACCTGTCCATGCCACAAACATGCATTAGGAGTCAAGTCTGTGTGTCTCTGTGAGAGGGAGAGAAAGACGGGAAGAAAAAGTGTGAGCGAGACGAAGAGACTGATTCGCAGCAGATGCTCCCAGAGTACTGGGAGAATGACATAAGGTTGATCTTTCATGGAAAAAGGGTGTGTTTGTGTGGGTGTGTAGAAGCAAAAGAGGAGATGGCTCCCATATTTTAAACCAAACTTTTTTTTCCAGCTGAAGGGGAAGTGGTAGCCTAATGGTTACACAAGTGAGGCCATGAACCAAAGGTCACTGGTTTGAATCCTGATTGGGACAAACCAGCAACATGGGTGATGGAATAGAGGCAGATACACTCTCCACTGGCCTCCATACTGCATTTTACATTGTGTTCCACTGGGGAGGATTTCACAGGAAATCGACTGTATTGCTTTACAACACAAAAAAAGGAAGAGGGCGCTGTTCGGAGCGCAAACGGAGCTAAAGCTTTCACCGTTTCTTACAATGGCAGATGGTGGAATGAGTGAAAAATCACTTCCAACGAGTTTAATCTCTTCAGTAATGTGAAAGAGAAAACCTTTGACCAAACACGCAACATTCTCTTTGCAACAGGAAGCAATGGGGTTTATGGGAAATGTGGTCTTAACTAGCACTAACAATCCCATTGACATGGCATAGAGCTACAAATCATCTCAACCATGGTCTCATTTGTTTACGGTAATTATACCAAGGTGTCACAATAAATTTGACAATGATATACATATATTTAAAATGCTACACACAGCACCTTTAAATAAAGGTTTAAAAAGAGTTATGATGCTGAATGTCTGTTATGATGCCAAGGCTACCGTCATGTGACTGAGCTCAGAGTCATGTACATGTGTGTTGGAGTTTTATGCTCTCTCTCACACTGCTGTATTCTCCCATGGGAAGTGTGGTGCTGGTATCCTGTGTGTCATCGCTGCGATGATGTGTCCTCTTTTTTTTCCAGAAACTATGACTGTACACAGCTGTCCAAGTTTCGAGGAGAATTTGTCATAAAAAAAATAATTATTTAAATAAAACCAGTCAAACCTATTTCCCTTGTGATCCGTCCATCCATCTGCAATTGGTCTTAAAATATAGACAAGACAATACTAATCTATTGCAAGACTATTCCCCAAATGAATGGCCCGCATTTGAATTGTATTCCTCATCAATCACGTTTTAAATCCGATAAAAGAACAAACCCGAGAGCCGTAACTATTGGCGTTGGCCGTTTCAACATTACAACAGTGTCTCTGTTTCTACTCTCAGTTGGAATCATAAGTCTGAGTCTCATTATGTCTCCGCTGGTTTAACACGATGCCTCAGGCCCTCAGTTGTTATTTTAAATTTTTGCTAATTGTTGGACTTTGGCTTGGTTCCTTTCCATCACCTTATGAAACATGCAATTAAAGTGTAGTGTGTTTTGTGTGTGTACGTGTACACGTGTACGTGTGTGAACGGTGGTGAATTTTACTGGCTTGCGATATCAATGTATTCAGGGCATACTTGTGTAAATAGAGTGAAGTCACATCCAGGGATCATTTCCACTCTCCTCTACATGAATAATATTATTGTAAACTATCTGTGACCTAACCTTTTCTGCTATAACTTTCCTGCTGAATAAAAACACATGTGGCCAGTTTTAGCAAGGCTGTTCGAACGCTGGGTTAGAGCGCTGATTGATGACATCACGGCTCTCTGGTGCAAAAGTGGCAGATTAGAGTAACACTGGACACTCGTAAAGTTGGAGTTGGTTGTGTATTAAGCCTCTGGTTATGAGAACGATGCCATGTTTATTTCCCCCCTAGGAATTTAGTGATTCATGACTGATAATTACTGGTGATTTTTTTTGCCAAGTCCCCATTTATTTCTAACTTTGGCAAATGTTTTAGTTATTGTATGATTGTGTCGGGTGCAGATGTGTCTTTGGTTGTTGGGGATTTCAGCAACTGAGCATGGTAGTGGCCAGCGAATGTGTGTGTGAGTGCGTGTATGTGATGTGAAGGGGGTTTCTTTTCTCTTGAAAGGTACATAGCGTGGGGAGAAATGGGGAAAGAGTGTGTGTGTGTGTGTGTGTATGTGTGTGTGGTGGTGGTGGGTGGGGGGCTGATTTCAAGGTCGGACAGGAAATGCCTGTGCAGATGGAAGAGTGATGTGGACCCGCTGAGAACGGTACACAGGAAACAGCCTACTCTGCAGCTGTGTGCATGTGCAATGACAATGTGAATGCAATGACAGTCAACGGAACTAGATGGGATTATACACCACTAAAACAGAAAATGTGAGCCCCTCCATCCTTTCCACTCTCTACTCCTATTTTATTTGATGCGGGACTGGAGGAGAGTTGACTGCTGTTATGTGAGACTGTTAGTCATATTCAAAAAGAGCCTGGAAAGGCCTCTACAACACGTCTTTTCTCGAGGAATTGAAAAATTAAAAACATTTATAACATATTTATGACATTTCTCATGTATCTCAAATAATTTACATTCGAAGAGCAACATAAGATCATAAGATCAAGATATAAAGATTTCAGTAATAACTACTGAAAAATATGAGTGCAAAATTGTGTACTTGTACGGACGTTTCAGAATCTGAACCGCATGGTTAGTAGTTTTCTTATATCAAGTAATCTGTAATATATTACAATATTACTATTTTAGAAGTGAACCAGAGGTGGGCAGACATCACGTCAGCTTCAGTTCCTTATATCAACCTAGCTGTACTTTGCAGATCTGCAGACTTTTGCTGCACCGTCGGAGCCTCGTCACTGCGCTACCAATGCCTTTGAGATTCTCAAGTAGGCAATTTTCTCCTGAACCTCCTCATGATCGTCACCCTATAGTACACTAGACTACTACCGGACACTCACTACCCCTCAAATTCAGGCACACGTTAACCTGAAGGGACTTCTCTCTACTGTTTTCTGTCTCTCTATGTTTCAAGACCCCATTCAAACCCAGGTTGCCCATGCAGGAAACCATACATCTACCAGTGGGACAAAGGGGAATCCCCATCAGCAAAAGATACTCAGAGAGAGCGCTGGAGTTACAGGGGGAAAACAGTGGGGGTACACTAATGTAGTAAACCATATACATCTAGTTTGTATCTTTGAATCCCATCAGGATGGTAGCAGGGTCAACTTTTACAGATATGGCTGTCTGCTGTCAATTGACTGTAAAATCAATACTGTTATAATGCCAACAGGCATAAAGAGGACATGCAATGCTAGCCAGTCAGCTCTACCCCACAAGTCCCGTGTGTATCTAATGGCCACAATATTTAGGCATACATTTTTGGGTTTCAGGCAAGGGTACAACAATACAAACATCACTGGATCTCTGGTTCATTTGGAAATGAATGGAAATATAAAAATAACAGATATAAGAAATAATAGATGGCTCTATTGTATTTGTTTGATTATGTTGTTTCATTTATTTCACACACTCACACACACACTTTTCTTCACTCGGTCACTGCTTTGATTGACAGACAGACAGGTAAACCACAGGGCATTCCAAGGCTGCTCAGGTGTGTGTGTCTATGTGTGCGTGTGTGTCAGTGTGTGTGTCTATGTGTGTGTGTCTATGTGTGTGTGTCTATGTGTGTGTGTTCTCGCCTCATCACTATTCATCAGGCTGCGCTGTATTTGCGTCTCATCTGCATACTGGTCCAACAGGGAACATATTAGCATTAGAGAGAGAAAGAGAGAGAGAAGGATGGAGGGAAGTAGAATCGCTTTAATTTTTAACAAGATGATATGAAGGAGACACAAAGACCCTGGTACCGCTAGCACTGCTGCTGACACAGCCAGGAGAGAAAGGAGCAGGCCGGGGTGTGTGTGTGTGTGTGTGTGTGTGTGTGTCG
>CABFOQ010017103.1:5105-21642 GCA_900660455.1 Gephyroberyx darwinii | reverse complement strand
GCACAGTATGGGGTGAGGTGAAGTACTTACAGAAATATGACTTGACACGCTTTATCAAATGGGGAAAGATGAAGACGAAACAGCTGCTGGTGCTGTCGTAAGCAATCTGGCCGTGATTGAATAAAAGTGTCAGGAAAAGGGCCGCTTGATGGTCTTTTGTTCTCCCCCATCCAGCTTGATGTTAGTTTGAGCTGTCAGGAGGGAATCACAGCTGGGTGATTTATCAATACTTGGAGTGACCTTGCAGCCACACTGCCGTTCTGTATGTGTGTGTGTGTCTGAGTGCATGTAACGTGCATGCGCGTGCACACACTTGTACGTGCGCGCGCGGCTCTCGTGGATTAAAAAGACACAAAGTGGAATATTTGTTCAAAATATTTGGCACACATAGACAAAGCCTTGGCTTGACTTGGAACAGAATTCTTCCTTCTCTTAGACACAGTAAGTGGATTGTTCTGCCAGCATGATAAGGGTATTTTTCTCAACATCAGAGCACTCAAAGTACCACCGGCAAATGTTTGTGAAAAGTACGTCTCTTTTAACTAACACTGCTTTTGAACAGGTTTTCTCCCAATCCACTTCACTAGTTTTTTCCTAACCTGTCCACGCCGGCCGGCATCTCACCTCAGTACTTTCTTTGAGATGTACTTGGACAGCCTGTTTTCACAGCAGCCATTGACTGTCTCTGTTGTGATTAAGCAGATGTTTTATCGCAGGCTGGAACAGTCATTACTGCCATAAACCCATCTGTGGAATTGCTTTTTATGCAAATTTACAAAGCATCTGCATAAATAAAGTTCTAATTAATACTTTTCTGCAGACCTACGCGCTCTTTGATGCTAAAGTCTTGTAAAATGTGTACAAGCAGGTAAAATGTACAAATCAATGATCACGTAACACGAGAGGGTTTTTGTTTTCCATTTGTGACCGTTTGAAAAAAAACTTTTGTATAGAACTATGAACAAATAACCAACGAATGTTCGGTAATATTTCACAGGTTTATTGATTTTTAAAAAGCACACCACTCAGGTGGTATTTACAAAAAATAATAATAATTTCATTAAACATCCAAACATAGCTGATTATTGGCATATCTTTGATTAAGAAGGAGCTAAAACTATTTCAATCAAGGAGAACATTGATGTAAAGTTGCAGTGAGTTGCAATTTTAGTGCTCAATGTAGGTTACAGGGGAAATAAAACAAAACCTGCCGCTACCAGTTGATTGGGAACTACTGAAGAGTAAAGTTTCCCTGAGAACATTAAGGCTCCTTTATAGATCCCTTTGTTGTGAGGGTGCCAATGGAAGCTCATTAATTTCCCCAGGTTTTTAATAGGGAATGTTGAACATGTGGCGAGAGTTGTCTTCCTAGGACCCTAGTGATTTGCACCTCTGCTGTTAAAAGGATGCCGTGCTCTTTAATTGCAAAGCTGTCCCTTTGTTAAGTAATCAGGTGCATTTTATTGTTGGAAAATCAGTTATACCAACTGATTTGAGCAGCATGACTGACGCTTTATATATATATGGGTAATTACATGACTCAAAAAGCATAAAGATGAATATGTGACTACATGTTCATTCAATGAATATGTGACTACACATGTGGCTGATATGTGTCACTACTATATAACGCCAGTCGGGAACTCTATACTCTATTTTCATCTCTCCATGCCTATGATCCTTTCAATGGAACTGTTACTGGTGTACCTTAATATGTTTGGTAATGGTGTTCTAGGACCAAAATAAATATAAAAGCTAAAAGGCATTTACAGTGAACTTTAACTTATTTCAGAAACCAGGAGAAGCAAAGATATTGCGTGAAAGAGGAAGGATTTTGTCTAATGATTAGAGGTGAACTGCGGAGGCATCTGAGCCATGAGCGAGGAGCAGGGGCTGCAGTCAGGTCAGGTGAAAATGAAAACGCATTAAAAAAAATGAGCAGCTCAGTACACAGAAAAAAATAACAAGAAAGGGATTCCTATTCAAGACTTCACAGTGACTAAAGGTTTTGTTTGTACTTACAGAAGCAGCGTTGCATCAAATGGAAACGGATGCCCCATTTGCTTAGACTTCTTAAAAGAAACATATCCTTTGAAATAAGATGATTCACTAGGTGGCACTGTCACTTTTTAAACGCTTAACATGTACAGCAGCACTGGAATTGCTGTGCCCAGGGTTATTTGGGGTCCATTATATGTACAGTATGTGGCTTATTTGTTTGTGGCTTAAATGCACCTTTAGATTAAAAATAAAAAATAAACACTCAGCTAGAGGACAGTTCGCTTTTATAATCATTTCAATGCAGAGCCAGGATTTCTTATGCAGCACAAAACACAAACACAGGTTATGCTACTCTCTCTCATCAGCTAGTGAGATCTAGCAACTTTTAGCATAATGAATTTAGCAGGGATGCCTTCTCTACAGAGTCCATCAGGCCTGCCATCTAGGAGATTAAATTACGTCTGTCTGCATTAAAGCTCTGATGCTGTATTTGGGCGGCATGCATGCATCCATTTGCAAAATTCTATATAACAGAATTAAAAACATGGACACCTATGGAAAATGGCTTGGCACTAGCACTTAAACCCAAGCACTCCAAACAGCCTGCTGACTAATGCATTTCTAATCATTTCTGTGATCAATGTTAGCTACTGTGCAATAAGATTAATCAACCATATGCAAAGCTCAGATCACCTTGAACAAGGCAGGAAGAAAAAAGGAAAAAAGGGAGATAAAATGACTGAAAGAAACTGTCCTCACTATTGTGTCCAGTAAGTACAGTGTACAGCAAAAAGCACACCTGCATTATTCACAGTGTTTAGCCCTGTTCTTTTTGTGTATGATTCAGCAACGTTAAACCACACTTCTCCCCTCAGCTGTGCTTTGGCATCTGTGCCTGGCCATCTCACTGCTGAATAGCTGCCTGATTATTCCAAATCTAAGGGAATATTCAAACAAGGCCGATAATGCATTCTTCCATATGATTCTCCAGAGCTGGGACAGCTGCTCAGCAGCTTTCAATGCCATGTTTAGAGAGGAACAGATTTCTCTGCTCAATTAATAGGCCCCATGAAAGTCAGAGAGAAGTTTGACAAATGAAGCAGAGATTCAGTTTGTCTTAGAATGAAGGCCACAGAATAACTATCTCACATAGCTGATAAATAGCTACATTTTAACCAAAATGATTATAAATAAATGTTTAACTGTATAATCAATGGACACACAAGATCTTAATGTCCGTGTGGACAAACTTGGCTCATATATCGAAATTCCCCACTACAGCTACAAAGCCCATACTGTCCGAGGAGTGTCATTTACATTTCTGGACAATAACTGTCAGTAACTTTGTCACAAATGCTCAGTTATCCAAATCAAACAGATTACACCCAGGGCAATTTCAAAAACTTGTCAAACAAAATGATAAAACTTTAACGACAAGAATTTGTCAGCTGTATCAGACAGGAGGAATTACCGGAGACCAGTGTCTCTTTGTTCAGCTCGATTTGGCAACGATGTGATTTGAGAGTCGTGCTGTTCATTCCAGTGCCTAGTAAAGTTTCAACTGGTAGATGAATTCTTTCAGTCTGGCTTTCCCCCCTCTCTCTCTAGAACAACGAGCAGGTTGTCTGTCCAAGGGCACACCTGTAAGGTGCAGACCCTCGACAGGCTTACCCCAGTGGCCTCCCGTGCTCTACTCAAAAGGCAATTATTCCTCCCAGAAGATAGAGCACTGTCAACTTCAAACAGAGGACATTCTTCAGGCAGATTAGACTAAAATTATGTTTTATTATTTGGGCTCTGAAGAATGAATTGGACTCTATTTGGTAGTCTTTGTGGTGAAATCCAAGACAGTTTAAATGGCAGAGGTATGTTTGGAGTCAGGGTAATACTCTGGTGTCTTTATGAAAGGGCAACAGAGAGGATCAGATTAGAAGCTGAACAGCGAGAGTCTTTCAGTGCGGCTGTGCTATCATCTCTGTCCTCTTGTCCATGCCTGTAGAGAGGTTAAATTAAATGGCTGTAATAAATGTTTTGGTCTTGCTGATGTGGCATGGCTGGATATCAAACAAAACACTATGGAGAAACGGCATGGTGGAAGATCAGAGAGAGGAACAAATGGAGGGTGGGAGAACTATGTCAGCACATTACCAACATTAGAAACGGACTTGTTTTCACTTAAACCTCAATTATAATGGTGGCTCCAGAAACAATTATATTGATGAATGCTTTCTAAGTTACTGTAATTAAATTATTCCATTTAATTAACAAATTATATTGAATTTCTCCCCAGAGAACCGCATTAGCCTCATCTGCTGTTTTACAAACAGGAGTACTCTAATGTTGTGCACTATGGAAATGATTACTAATGCCTAATGAAACGGTGTCAGATCAGATAAATGCTGTACGGAGTCAACAAGCCAAGCTGTAACACAGCCAAACTTCAGACAAAATTATAAAGTCAAAGATGAAGTTATTGATTGTTAGTATTTTCTCAAGGGCAGTCTTTGTAATAGCTGACATCAAATACATTCATTATGATTCAGAGTGCCTACTCTAGTCTTAAAAGAGCATGTAGAATGTCAGAGAAAATGTGTATTAGGCAGAGCTTTTTATCATTGTCCTCATGTTGATGCGGAGGGATTGTGGGTTTTGTTTTATAATGACATGAATAAGTTTTGCCAATGACAGTTTTCAAATTGAACTTTAATGTTTTGTGTCATCAAGCCTGATATGAAGATAAAAAAAATCAAGATACAACTAAAAGAAAATGCCACCATATCACATTAAATAGCATTCCCTTTGTGTTACTACTCAGCGGCTATTAGAAGGTAATTACATATACCACTGGTATGCTTTCACTGTGTTACTTTAAAGGCTCAGCAGTTGTCCTCTGCTACAGAGCCACAGAAATGCACAAATGCAGCTCAACTGCAGCTGACCATTGCCCTCTGGTGGGTATGCCAAGCACCTGCTGCAAGATAAACTATATATAGTGCATAAGTAGGGTTTGTTTGTATTTCTTATGTTACACTGGTAGTTGAAAACATGTAACTTCATTCACAGACAGACGGATAACTGCACACATATACACACACCATGACATGTATCAGTCATATTCAATTCTACACAAATACACACCACAAACATTTGGACTTCTCATTTAAAGGAATTTTATCCTTTCAGATTTCACCACCAAACACCATGCTTACAGTAGCAGTGTGCTGCACGTGCTAATTGCCCTATCCACACTTTGGCTTGGCCATATTAGTCCATGTGAGAGGAGAGAGAAATTGTGTTGCTGTAAGCACATACCATGCATTCTCTCTCCTCTGCTGTGCAGTTGTTGGACATATTGTGAGGTTTTAATACGGGGGATATGGAGGAGGGCTCAGCTCACATTCGCTGTTCAGGAAGAGCCACGGCCAAGAATGACAGTTGCTCCTCTTGGAGCTGAGACGTTCAAGGATTTAAATTGCACTTGGAAAGGTCATCACCTGACAGGCAATCAGTCAGCTCCTAATTAGATGATCATCAACCATTTAAATGTTTCAGATTTAAGCTATATCATGAAGAATATGAACATATGAAAGGTATGTTGGCGAACAATTTATTCATCTGAACCCAGTTCTAATGATGAGAAACTAAAAATAAATTGCATTACAATAATAATAACAACAGCAACAACAACAATAATAATAATAATAATAATAATAATAATGGATAAATTAGAATTACTATTTATTATTAATAATATCATCTCACAATCAAAGTAAATAAGTAGCAACGAAATAATAACAATATCTCAGGAAGAGGAATAAGAAGTCGATCTCAGTTCGCATGAGGTTTCACATAGGCTATAATTGTCTTCAGAGATACTTTCATAAAACTGGTTCAGCCAAGGACAAGGAAATTGACATACCTTGTTATTAATACTTGTCAACTGTGATTGAATACTTGAATAGAAGAAAGAGAACAAAAACCGCCTGAAGAAAAACAGGAGTGGGAGTGGCATTGAATGTCACGTTTAAAGATCCTCACACACATGCATTTCTTTTTTTGAGAACTGCAATGAATCACTGCTTAGTGTGTGTGTGTGTGTGTGTGTGTGTTTATCCACGTACTCATGCACATGTGTATATGGCCCTACCTGTCTGCATGTTAAAGGGCTTTTATCTCTTGGACTGTATGTGTTTGGGGTGATTAACCCTGTCTTTTCCTCATCATCTTTTGTTTGCCGTGCCAACACATATAGACATACCTGTGTTTCCAGTTCCAACATGTTATACCATCACTATCACTGACATGAGGCAATACTAGCATACACCTGTGTGGGAAAAAAAATCTGGCAAGTCACTTTTGTTGTGTTAATCAAAGCTGATGCATAAAGCCACTGTCACTGTGATCTCAAGAGTGCTGGAGGTGGGATTACTGGTTCTTTTTCATTGCTGAGCCAAATATTTAGAGTACATCCAAGGATACAAAGAATAAAGAAACAGATTAAACACAAACACCCTATCTTAAAGTTCCTCCGAAGTCACGGCAAGAGGTAAGCAAGGAGTAAAAATACGTCCAAACTAAATGCAGCTTTTGCGGTTTGTTGAAAAGATTCACCACTAGGACACTTCCGCCCAGCAATAACTCCAGGCCACCTCATCGTGGGTCAACGCAAGTATGTCACACAATGTGTTTGAGTGAAATGCTGGGCTATTTTGATTGAAACATCCCCTGCCAGTATCGCTGCAGACTTCACTGCTGGCCCAGGAATGTTGGCATCAAGTATGCAGTCCTGACAGACAGCTGCACTGCAGTGGCGTTTTTAACATGCCAGACCAGGGCCCATGTATACTGTAGGCTCTAAAGACCATCATAAAATACCACAAATAATGTAAATAAGACTTATTAAATATTTGGAAATCTACAAACTTCTTTCACTGGGGAGACAGGTACAGATGAAGGTTGGTGTGAGGTAAAAATAAATCATCTATTTGAGTATTTTTATAGACAGGAACATCTAGTGAGTTCTGCTCTGCAGAGGTTGAATAGGAGTGAATCACGTTTGTGATTCATTTCTATAAACAATAGAATAAGCTTGTATTTTTCAAGTTATTGTTTTTTAAAGTTACACCCTCTTTTCAACGTGAGTTGCTGAGGAGTGACTACACAGCGTCTGCTACATGTGCAATGAAAAATAATTGATGACTAACGCTTGACTGACTTCAACGAAGGCGTACTGTTTAACATGAGATTGTGGAACACCCACATAAAATGATAAAAACCAGAGACACAATATTTTTTGTGGGTAAATGTCAGATTTATGGACGCAACCACTTGAGAAGTTAATCTTCAACCATATCTTCTTTATTCCCACTTGTTTGCTTCTTTCAGACCCAACCGTGTAAACCCGACATAAAGCCGAGGTATTCATTAACTCTAGGTGTATCTCTATCATGGTCTACTTGTCCTGTTTATTTTCTACATGCCCAGCCCCGCCCTGCAGACGCGCTGATATCACGCAGTTGCGTAATTTGACAAGCCAGCGCAAAATAGAGAGAATGAACGCTTGACAGCTGCCGCCTGGCTTGCACAGCGTGTTTCAACACAAGAAAATACCTATGCTGAATTTATTTTGTAAAGATTTCGGGTAGCTACATCTGCTTTTATGGCCGCTGTGTTAACGAATCATGTTTGGGTTGCTCCAGGGCAGGACGCGTCTCTCCGTAAAACCGCACCACTGGTAGCCGACGGTCTGAGAGGTGAAGATCATGGACAAGTGCTGTCTAACACGAGGGATGCGATCTCGGGAACTTCCACATTTCACGATTACAATTTGGTACGTTATTGCATTTTTTTTTCCGCCAAGCTAGACTCTGTGACAAAACCACATCACTGTGTCGCGGCATGTAATTTACTGATAACCCTCTCAGAAATAGACATGTGACGTAGAGGCATTGTGCATTGATAGCTGATCAACAAAAACAGGCTGTTTTACAGAATGGATGCAGGCCTAATATTGAAGTCATGGTGTTTCTTCGTTATAATAAACATGGCCGGTAGCCCACTTGTGACTGAAATCCTGAGCTGTGAGTGTCTCAGCTGATGCTGACCTTCCAGACTATACGCACGGGCAGAAATGGAATAGGCTTTCATCGTAAACAGTACACGGTGGGATGTGAAACGTTGCACCCGTTCCCGAAACTTGGGAGGAAGATGCATAGCGCTGCAGAGCAACTGGATGTTCTAATTTCAGCCGTGGATTTCCATATAGCTTAGGCAGGAGCACTTCAGAAGGGCGGCTGCTTGTAAAGCCAGGGAGCCAGGGGAGGGTAGAAGTTCTTTGATGTGGTAGTATTTACACAAGTATGGCTTCAGAGCCCATTTACTCCTCACAAAATGATAGACGCCAGCTAGATATGTTTTGTTATTTTGTGATGATGGTTCTGGTCTGTGTTCAGTGAGGAGTTTTTCTCTCTCAATATCAAGTGTGAGAGGAAGAAATGTGTCAGAAGTAGTTTAAAGAGAATGTTCTTATCGTGATAAAAGTCTGTCTTTTTTATCCTTGCATTTGGGTTGCTACCACAACCGGTCTGCTAATTCTAATTGTGAACTCTTTTACTTTTCAGGGTAAATCAGAAATGGACAGCTACCTGCCGCCCCTCCCACAGGAGGTAGTAGACTCCAAGAGGTTGTGCAGGGACAGTGCTCTAATGCTGGAGCCCTCTTTCACCGAGGATCTGGGCTCTCCTTACAGTGTAAACATGAGCTTGCTCCTTCCTGATGTCACATACCTGCACCCTGGCCTCTGTAGGCCTATGAGACCCATCAAGACCGAACCGCTGTCTCACTCGCTGATCCATCCCGCTTGTCAGGGCAACGGAGTACCACCAACAATCCCAGAATACCCAGGCGTTTTTAGTACAGCAGACACAGCTGGTAGTAACTTTTTCATCAAACAGGAAATGCCATCTGTGGACTTTCAGGATGTTCCCCTGTTTCAGCTTTTGAACTCTGACTTGGAGCAGCTCATTCATGGATCGCAGGTGAACTCTGACTTGCGCAGCGGTGTCCCCATGAACCCATTAAGTCTTCCTCTTGAGGGTGTCCATTTAGGCCCTGTGCAGAATTCTGTTAAACCCATGAGCAGTCAACAGAATGAAGGTTATCCGTTTACCCCACGCTTAAGCCATCATCAGAGACCAACTTATCTGCCACCTTCTCCGCCCAACTCCGAGCCGGCGAGTCCAGACAGGGGGAAAGAGCTTCTTCACAATCTCTCCCCACCCCCCTCCTACGAAGATAGCATTGCCTCTAAATTGACTTTTCAGACCCATAACATCGGTCCAGGACAGTCCTCCAGTGGGGCACCAATCCAAAGCCAAGATCTGGGTCCTGTCCAGAATTCCAATGTTGGATTAGTGCAGAGCCCAGGCCTTGGGCCGGTCCAGAGCTCAAGCCTAAAACCAGTGCAGACCACAGGACCGGTACAGGCGGCGTTGGGTGTCGGTCCACTGTCCCCAGTGTTGGCCCAGTCTGCTCCAGTCAGGTATAACCGTAGGAATAATCCTGACCTGGAGAAACGACGGATTCACCACTGTGACGTCCCAGGTAAATCAACTGTGTAGTCTAGACCACACCACACAGTGACTAGAGTTGAAGTTGTAGTTCTGCATCAGTAGAAAGCTGAAATGTCAGGGGAAGGTATTCCGGTTGGAAGACTTCTCCAACTACATCGGCTATACAGTTTAGTGCCCCAAATTATCTTAATTCCTCTTCTTTTTCTTTAGGATGCAAGAAAGTATACACCAAGTCTTCTCATTTAAAAGCCCATCTACGGACCCACACAGGTAAAAGTTTCCCTATTAGCGCATGTAAAAGAATGATATCGAGACTCGCCTCTTAATTTGGGCTGAGTTTGTTGTGTTGCCAGGCAGAAGAAAGCTCTTGGCATGCAGATACATTCTGTCTGCTGACAAACCTGGCCCACATCTCACTGCTGTCAAATCACATAACCCCCGTAGTTCTCGTGAAGGGGGTAGGGGGTAAGACAGGAAACACTATGATTTATGGCTCACAATGGAAGTACATATAAAGTACACCAGCAGCTTTCTCACTATATCAAAATCAGTTGAATGGCTATTTGAGTTTTGTAGAAAAAATTCAGTACTCTGAAATAATATTTTCCCGTTGCATCTGAGAGGGAAAAGTATGTTATCCATGCCGTATCTGGCATAGTTTAATGTAGTTTTTACGTTGTGTTGCAGGAGAGAAGCCGTACCAGTGCTCCTGGGAGGGGTGTGAGTGGCGCTTTGCTCGTTCTGATGAGCTGACTCGCCATTTCAGGAAACACACCGGAGCAAAGCCTTTCCAGTGTGGTGTGTGTAACCGCTGTTTTTCCCGTTCCGACCACCTGGCCCTACACATGAAGAGGCACCAGAGCTAGAAACATCGCCGCAATTCAACTTAATCAGTAACCAATTCTTTCATTGCGATATGAAATAATTTGACTGGCACTTAGAAATCAGACAAACAGGAAAGTGACTATCTCCAAGGATTAGACCACTTGCTCCCCAGTGGAGATACTCTTAGCAGTGCTGGCCCATTGATTATTGTGTTTCTTTTATTTTAAAAAGATCAAATATTGACTTTGTTTTGTTAGCAGATATATACCCTGATGTTGGGGGAAAATCTTCAGGAAATCCTGCCAAGGTGTCATATAAAATATTTCACAAACCATCAGTCAAATTGTATTGTTGAAAAAATATTTAATGTTTCTAAAGATATATTTTCATTATATTTTATTTTACTTCCTTTGCAGTGAATAACAAGGTTTCTGTACAGACCATATCAATAATGCATCATAGGGACATTTATTGAATTTATTGTATTAATAAATAGTTATAAGCACAGAAGTGGATAAATTATTAGCATTATGAATTGTACGGTCAAGTGATATGTTGTTTCGGCGAGTACGCCAAAGGAATCATGAGGTACTACGTGTGTAATCTAATAGGGGGAGGTAAAATAGCAAGTAGTTAAAGTTATACTGGAACACGTTGTGGATTTACTAACATAAATAGATTCTGAATAATACATTTTAGGATGCAGGACCGTTTGCTAGCTGGTGAGCCACGAGGTCAGCTCAGTGCGTACAGCATGTCACTAATACTGCCATGGTTAGCGGTTCAGTTCCCACTGAGGCTAACCGTACCAAAAGAAAAAGCACTGGAAGACAAGATGTATATCACATAAAATAATAGGCATGAGATATTATTTGTGTCTATAGTCACATTCATTTTGATTGCACTATGGCTATTTTTAGTGCGTTCTATGTCTTTACAAATGCCCTTATAATGTAGCATAGATATGGTCATCACAGAAAGCGTTACCATCTTTCAGGCAGGTGCACAGATAAATCCAAATGGTGCTTAAGTGCCTGCCTGATTGTCCTCTAATGCAATTTCAGGACCCCCGTGATCACTCAGTATGCATCAACAAAAACATTCTCCTGAATTTCAGTTTACCTTCATTTGATGAACAGAGCACCTGCTGAAGCTCTTGGGATTGACGGTGCTCATCTATTTTCACCTATTCTTGCCGAAGCTATGAGTTATCCCTGGGCTCAATGTGTTGTTTAGGAATTTCATCAACAAAAAACTGGCATGAGAGGAGGAGGTGATTTAGTGACTCAGTTACTGCTCGAACATAATTGTACCGAGGTCTTGAGGACAAGGCAAGCATTATTTGTTTTTCTGAAGATGCATTTCAATAATAGCTGAGACTTTTCCCTGTTATGAAAGGTACTTATTATGATTGGCAGCTTGTAACATAAAAGTTGTGATTCACTCATCTTAAGAACGCTTTGGTTTCAAAATCATGCATTGGGTCCTGGCATCAGGTAGTCCATTATGCTCGTTACAGGAATACCTTCATAAATACCTTCGACTTCATAAACGGGTTTTGGAGTGGTACTTGCAAACATTACGGCTCCTCCAGCGTCTCTGTGGGTCTACGGTTTGCTCCTCTATAGGTCTGTGCATGTTTTTGGTTTCTTCAAATATTGTACAAGAACAATATCTATTTATTCTTACACCTTTTCAAAGTGCCTTTTGATGTTTTCTTCATGAATGAAAAGCAAAGTTTTCCTCTTGGGTCAACTTTGTTTTATTGGGTACTCTACTCTGCAAAAAGGATACTGTATGTTTGCTGCCCTTTCTTGGCTTTAATATTTCCGAAATACAGCAATTACTGGGTGTTGTAAGAAAATATTTCTATTTATGACCAAATTCTTTTACAATTTGAGTCCGTCTGAGCATAATTATGTCAAGTTCCTATAATTTGTTAAGATGTGTATATTTTGTATCTGATGTTTTAGCATAGGAGCCACTGGTTGTATTTGGGTGTGCTACGATTTCAAACATTCTATTTTAAACTGCAGAGACTGGCAATATTTTTTTTTAGGCAGAGTCTAAGAAGGATCAAATTATAACAATATTATTACAGTCTACACAGTTGAAGTAACAGCTCGGTGTAGAATGCCGGTGAATTATTGCGATACTTTTTAAAAATAAGTATGCTCACAATAATTTCAAATTGTTGACAGCACATCTAAAGTGTTACATAATGTTGTGTCATAGCTTGAGAAGATAAAACTGTAGCCTAAATCAATAATACACTATGTGCTAATACACCTGGCCATCAGAGTGAAATTCCAAATAAAAGTTTTGTGTTTAATGTTTTGATTTTTGAATGTCTGATTTGTAAAATATTGTTTTTGCAGTTTGTTTTGCAGAATGTCCTTGAAATGCAACATTCAAATAATTGTGGACTACCATCAAGTATGCTGGGACCTTCTGCAGTACAAATCTTCACATTTATGCTTTTATGTCTTTAACGTAATTGTTGCACAACAACGTGATATTGATGAGCTGGTGAACATCATCGGTAGTGGTTGGTAAAGATAGTGGGTTTAATTTGTGCTTGAAAAAGTTGTAGATGGAGTCTCTCTAAAATAGGCAGATTCTGAAGAGAAATTCAGGGGAGTTGAGGAGCGAGGAGAGAAGAGAGTTTCGCTGTTTCAGCTTGATTGATGAGTTACAAACAAAAAACTGATCCGCAAATCGTTTTCCGTTTGCAGATGTGATAATGATACCTCATCCAGTTCTTTTTCTACACCTGAAAATTACAAGTGTAGAACATCTGAAAAAAAAAAAGAGCTCATCATTGGTGCAGCTGTTCTTGTTGACGTTTCTACAAGCCTCAATCAAAACAAACTAAGATTTATTCTACTTGTTTCATTGCTTTGGAAAAGTGTCAGTGAAATGAGTCATAGTCAAATAAGTCAAGTACTGACAATGGGGTGCCAAGACGTGCCTGCTGTACCAACCGGGGGAGGTGTCTCAGCACGTCCCAAGACTAGGGAAAGTTCCTTGGGGTTCCTTTTGATTGGGCGTCGCTTGTACAGGATAAGCTACACTGAGGAGTTTCCATGTGAGTGATAAATCACACTTGCAATATCCACCAAAATACCTTGTGGGATGGGAATTGAAGCCTTGTTATTGTAATCATCTGAATCCTTTGCTAGTTGACAGAAACATTCATCCTAATCCAGTTATAGCACAGCGCCGCACAATATACTGGATGTATGCAGGAGAAAAATCCTTTAAAGGGCAGAAATGATTTTCACTACATGCTGTGTTAAAACATAAAACTTAATACAATTAGGTCCCAGATAAGGGCAAAAGGACAGGGCTTCAGCTTACAACTATTGATCAGAACTTTTGATACTTTAGTGCACACAGTAATGCTAAATATGTGTGTGTGTGTGTGTGTGTGAGGATTTTCAGATACCAAAGAATTTAGAAATGTATAAAAAGGAGCTACTAGCAGGTCTGTGGTTGAAGTGCAAGATGTTTCCTTCTCCCTGTAGTATTCAAATGTACTCTGAAAGCTGCGCACAACTATATGTAGCTATCATTCGAAATGGCTTCCCTAATACTAAGATTAGGTTTCTGAATGCCAGTACTCAGATATCTAAGTGACATCAAAACCACATACCATCCACATCAGAGTCGTACATACCAGCTGGCTCCATAACAGTGTGTTACATACAAAATGCAACTTTATTAACCTTCATGCCTCCATTCATATTAATATACATGTATATGTTTGAACTTATTTTAATTTCACAGCTCCATCCATATGAAAAATACAGAGAAAAAGGCAAAACACTGACTGGATATTTAAACAACTCTTGGAGAAAAGAAAAAACGTAACAGAGGACACCTGTTCTTGAACTTTTGAAAAATATTAGGATTAAAAATTTCTTTTGCAGATGTGGAATTCCATGAGCAGAATCTCCCTTTTGAAGCAATGCTGAGCAATATCACAATTTTTACGGTAAGAGTGAAAAGATCTGAATATATTTACAATACACTCACTTTACATAAATACAGGAACAACGATTACTGTACAGAATATCAGCAAACTTGAAACATAGGCATTGGCTTCACTACGTAGAATTTCAAAAGCAGAAAAAGAAATGCAGATGTTACACAGAAAGTAAATAGATATCGAACTGATAGAGAGGATCAGTATTCATTCACAAAGGAGTCACTCTACAGCTGGAGTCCTGGCCACAGTAGATTCAGTAGAAGATTCCTCATTGACTTCAATGGAATTACTGCGTTGAATCTGAAACATCAGGAGGCCATCATAACTCAGTTTTGTTCCCCTTAGAGGGAGTGACTTATTGCAAGCAAAGTAATAATGGGTGGTATAAACAGCATGTGAAAATGTTATGGGAGGATGCGTAATCGAAACAATGGCATAAGGCTCAGTGCGAAAAGAAAGTTAAACATTAGAGGTCAGATTGCATAATGGTGTCTGTGCTTTTTCCAAAATTCACGATTTCTCGTTTGAAATTTATTAATTTGAACACACATGTTGAAATTGAAACGCTGCACAGAGCAGTTGATATTACAAGTTTGTGATAGAGGCACTATTAATTGTTATTGCATAACTTTGACCCTGGTTACCGTTACAAAATTATGCTTTAAAATGAGGAGAGAGATGCTGGAGGGAAATACAATCCACCCTGTCCTGTAGACGCGCTCAAAGCCATCTTCAAGTCCAACTGAAATTTTAAGAACGTGTTGGATTAAGGCATGCAAAGTCATATACTGAATACAAGAGTACATGTGCTGTTGTTGATATGTGCTTGATCAATAGAATTTCTTGTCCAGGTGTGGCAAAGTAGCAACACAGGGAATCGAGTACCTTGATATGGTCAACGTATATAAATTATTTGTTGATTATAGCGGACACTGGTTCAGCCTTGGGAAAGAATGATGGAAACATGACCTTAGTTAACCACAACCCAAAAGAACATAACGGCACATATGATCATTTACAGAATGAATACCATTAGCCCCATTTCACTGTATATCAAATTAGATAAATTACAGTCTCTGAAAAAGACTTTACATGTATAAATGTTTCTCCTGCATCTACTAATCAAAAGCCCTATTTTTCCAACGTATATACAGCCTGGAGAACTTGGTAATAACTTTTATCTTCACTATCACATATATTACAACATTTCAAAAGATCATTTTTACAGAAAAGAGTTATATGCAATGATGAAGTGCCCCTCAATCATAAAATGTTTTTATACATTATATGGATGATAAAATATGATGATGATTATTTGTGTATAAATTGACATCTGAAATAAAATAATTTGAAAATCATACTAATAAACAAACAAGGTGCTGATATGCTTTTGCCAACATGATAATACAGCTGGGCATAATCACGTGTGCACAAATAATATACATAAATATGACAACTTTCATTATATCAAAGGGGTGTCGCATACATCGGTGCATGTGTGGAGCTGACTTTCTGGATTTGGCTACTTACTCAAAGTGAGGCCGTTCTATTCAAGTGTGTGTATGTGTGTGTGTGTGTGTGTGTGTGCGTGTGGGCGTATGGATTCCAAGGTGCTATTATCAAAAAGGTTACCATTTTCATTTACTGGCCTTAGTCCAAAAACTGCATTTAGAAGCACTATCATATTATATGGGTGGCTCTTGTACTCTGGGTTTATGTCTGGAGCTTACACAGCATGGGCGTTTAACAGGAGAGCACAGGAAATATTTGCCAAATGTGTGTTATTGTAACTAGAGAACTGAACATGTTTATTAAATTTAATTTTCTGATTAATGTTTAGTGATTTTCTTTGCAAAATAAAGCATTCCTGTATGGCTGCTATCCGGTGTGACATGACACCTTTACCAAATCTTCTAAAATGTAAGCATGTGTGTGACTCTACGTTACGGCATCTTTTGAACCAAATCTCAGATAAATCAAAGTAAGAAGTAAGTGAGAAGTGTCTGATCTGAGGTGAGAACATCGTGTGCCTTGTTGCAGATGAGAAAAACAAAACAATTTGAAGATGACCTGGAGTGACTCCCTATCTAAGGCTGCTCTGTTTACAGGTGCAATGTAGACAGAAGCATTAGTCTACAGAGGCTTGTGC
>CABFOQ010017077.1:1440-11463 GCA_900660455.1 Gephyroberyx darwinii | reverse complement strand
GAGTTTGAGTGTTGCGCTGGTAAACATGTTTTTGTCATTTTTTACATGATAATCCGATCTGAATCTGGCAAGAACTGCGGGAGTCATAGAGATTGTGTGTGTGTGTGTGCGTGTCTGTGTGTGTGTGATATTCTTTGGACAGATGAGAGTCAGAGCTAAGCTGACAGGCTGTATCTGTCTAGGGAATAAAATCTGTATTTAAAATGATCATCACAACCATTATTATCATCATTACCATTATCATCACCATTGTCATAATCACCCCCTCCAACCACCACTGCTTTACTGTCATCATCATCATCATCATCATCATGTTAACATCATTATGAGGCTTTTTTGAAAAGGGGCTGTGAATTACAAGTATTGTACCAAGTGACTCAAATTCACCCCTTTCCCACTTTCTCTGTATCTCTCTTTCTCTATAGGTGAATACATAAAGAACTGGCGACCGCGCTACTTCCTGCTAAAGACAGACGGCTCCTTCATTGGCTATAAAGAGAAGCCTCAGGATGCAGACCTGCCCTACCCCCTCAATAACTTCTCTGTAGCAAGTATGTTACCTACCCTACATACTTCAACATAAGCTTTTAACACTGTACTCTAAAACCTATCAGTCACTAACGTTTTTATCACAGGTGTGCTCCTTTTACTACATACTTGACCATAGACATACATGGAGAGGCAGGTTTGAGCGGGAACAACACACTAGAGAGGTGCAGGTTACTGTGACAAACTGTCTTGTCTTTAGCCCTTGCCCATCTGGTCCTAGCCTCTACTCCAAAACTCTGAGTTCTTGGAAAGTATTGAGATTTTCAGTTTGCTTTATCAAAACTTTTGCACTTCTCAGAATGCTCCCTCTCTTTTAGCCGTGCTCAAAGCCAAAGTAATCTGACTGTGCTTGTGCATATGTGTCTACACGTTCCTCCATGTGTGTATGTGTCTTCACAGATTGCGTCTCTGGTCAGCAAAATACCATAATAGACTGGACAGGTCCACCATACATCCTAGACTTTAGACCTCCGCCTTGTTGTGGGCTTGATTCACGAAAATAGAGCCCTGAGTTGTAGCTTGAGTCAGCTCAGTTAACCGAAACAAACAGTTGTTTTTTCGCTTTGCTAGCTAGCTAACTAGCCTGCAGGCTACTAGATATGTTAGCTAGTGCCCGAATCAGGTGTGTATAACAAGACAGTGTTGGTTAACTGCTTGCTAAATGACAGATTTGCAATCCAACCAATTACTGCACCAGGTGATTTCACTGATTAGCACACCTTCAAACAGAGATGAGGAACTAATCAGTGAAATCACCTGGTGTAGTGATTGGTTGGAATGAAAATGTGTATACTCTCGGCTCTGCATGGTACATGACAACCCTAATCTAAACATATAATCAATAGGAGGTGTCAATGGGGAAATGATTATTTCCCAGTCAAAATCAGCACAGAAATGAACCATATTGAGACTGCCAAGTTGTAAGTTTATAAACGCAATCAGCTGTTTGAGCTGAGGACCTCCACTATGGCCGCCAGAGGATCCATTAAATCAACTGAATGCCCTCTGATCAGCATTCCTGGTGCTGGTAGGGATTAAATGGACATTTCATCAGGGCTGATACTTGCCAACACAGGTGCTTGAACCCAGGTCCTCAAGTTGAAGGAGGTCTCCCTACTCACTACGCCATATAATCACCTATGTACAGTAATTGATTGCATTTGATAATTCGATTCTGTAAATGCTCTTGCACAAATTTTCCATGTAAACTGTCATGAAATGTTGCTGAAATGTTCTTCTGGTTTCATCAACCAGCACAACAGGGAAATGCCACTACGGTTATTGCATCAGTTTCACTCAGTGTGTCAAAACATCGTGTCAGTCGTGTTGTCAGTCTTCCCAGCATCGGTCTGTTTTTCAGCAGTAAGTGCGCCGCTAATTAACCATTTATCGGCATATCATCTTTCTGCACCTGGCTAACAAGCTCCACAGCTTTGTTAACATGTGTAATTAACCAGCTAATGCGTTAACAAGAGAAATTTTTACCACTACTCTGTTCATACAGTAAATGTAGAGTGGCAGTAGAGACTTTCTGCCTGCTTCCTAGGCATTTTAGCCCGTCAGGTTTCACCCTGAAATGGTACCCTGAAAGTTAGTAACGAGATGGTTTTTGACATTTGGGCAGATTTCAGTTTTACCTTGATAGGAGTTAATAACCTAATCCTTTAAACTCTGACATCGTATTACTCAGTATCAGACATACATGATTTTATTTTGTCCTATTCAAACTCGATTCTGTAAATCATGATATTGATACTTGTAACCCCCATTGTTTTATAGAAGAGCAGTCTGCTACTCTAGGTGTCACTCTAGTGATCATTTCAGTGACTGCAAGAAACTACTTCTGTCAATAATAATGGTGGGTGTCATTTAGTCAGTGCCAGCAAATCTCAATGCAGATGTTTGAGCACATTTCAGATTTCAAAACAAAATAGAGTGACATGAACTAAATAAAAAGTAACATCATGTGAAAGCTTTGCCCTTCAATAATAATGTTGTGGTAAGATGTAAAATGAATGCCTGTACCTGACTAGTAAAGTAAAGTTTTCCAGAAGCTTACTTTGAAATCTGAAGGAACTAAGCCTGGTTAGTAGCATTTGTATGTGTTGCATTTTCAGTGTAATTTTTCATTTGCCTGATTTATTTCAGAGCACTACAGCACACAGACGTCTGCATTGTTAACATTTAAAGAGGAATGGAAATATTACAACAACCCAATATATCCCCTAATCCATATCAATAATGCACATAATCATGTATCACAATGCTAAAAATATACACCGTATAGTTGCGTAGAATCACTCATATTGTATATGATATCTATAATGTGAAGTATCGAATCATATCACATCATATGACTCAACATGCTATAGTTCAAATGAAGCATTAGCATCAGCTGATGATTACAAGAGACCTAGGAAACAGACAAAGGTTTTTTACTTTTGAAGCAACATGAAGTTCAGCGAGTTTCCAGCTATTCCCAACATGTCCAAACCTCCCTGGCTACTCGACATGATCTGATCTGGTGACTCCTTAGCATGAGACCTAATGAACATGATGCTGTATTTACTTGTATTTATTTATTGTTATCACTGCCACTACTGTACAGGACTGTACTGTATGTAATCAAAATGACAGTTTAGTTTTCCTGCTTCTGACAGTCAGTCAGTGGAATCCTGTCACATTTTCCTAGTTGAATGGAAAGTTGGGAAAGTGCTGTATGAAATATCTGAAGAACAGAGAAGGAAGGATTGGTGATAGGTCGATAGAAGGGGGACAGAGAAGCAAGTACTGGAGAATAGGTGAGAGATACAGGCTGATACAGAAGAGAAAATGAGGAAGAATGGCAGCATACAAGCTGATACCTAACAGAACATAAGGAATGGTACAACAAAGGAAGAAGGATGGATGGGAAGCAGAAGGGAGGACAAGTATGGGGAATGAGCGATGGAGTTGAACAGAGGGGACACAGACAGAGAGAATAGGAGACATGGGGAGGAGAGAGGAGGAGAGGACAGAGATGGAAGGATAATGATGTTGAGAGAGGACAGGAATAGGGGATTGGAGGGTAAGGTTATTATGGATGAGATATGGGGGAGAGGAAGGGAGGATGAGGGAGGAGAGGAGGATCGCTCAGCACCGAACAGACAGGGAGGAGGAGACGAAGACAGGATTGGAGGATGAGGAAAAGGGGAGAGGAAAGAGTTTGCGGGGAGGACAAGCCAGGCCATACATCCGGCCCCGGCTGCTTGGCACAGCACTGGCACTGCCACATCTGTTGCCCAAAGCTGGGAGGCCAGGTGGTGTGTGTGTGTGTGTGTGTGTGTGTGTGTGTGTGTGTGTGTGTTTGTTTATTTGTGTGTGCCTGTGTGTATGTTTGCGTGTGTGGACAACAGAAGTGGTCAGATGGAACAGAGATGGTACAGGCCTGTTCCCTGCAGAGGGACTCATACATACAAGCCTGTCGCTCACACACACACATACACACACATACACACACACACACACACACCCACTACACTGCTACACAGACGCACGATTGCCTGCTGTGGCAAGCAACCCAATTTCAGTTAACATTAAAACTTCAGTATCACTCTGTGTGTGTTTATGTGTGTGTGTGTGTGTGTAAATTTACAATGAAACTCTGCTGTGTCTACGACCTGAGTGGTGTTGTCATTAACCTTCCTGTCTATATTTAGGCCGAGCCACGACGTGCTGTGCTGTGCCACACTTAAACAGAAAGTAATTGGAAGAAGGCATAGGAGAGGACAGGAGACGAGAGAGAGTGAGAGGAAGGGAGAGGAGGAAGAGAGGAGAAGCAATGAGGGCAGAGGAGAGGAAATGAGAGAGCACGGTAGAGAGGAAAGGAAGAGTAGAGATGAGAGGGAAAAGGAGGGAGAAGAGGAGACCATAGTAGAGGAGGAGAGAGGAGAGAAGATGGATCATTATGCTCTGCCAACTCTCTTTTATATCAGCTCTTGTCCCCAATAACTACTGGGACTGCTGAGGGACAATGAAGATGCATTCTTTCCCACAGCGAGCTCACAGCCCCATCTGGCTGTGTGTGTGTGTGTTTCTCCATTTGTGCATTGTATTATACATGTGTGTAACAATGGCCTACTGTATTGCTCATTTTCACAGAGATGTGTCTCCTTGGATGCATATGACTTGCAACACATTATATCCCTTGGCACAGGAAAGCACCTTTATCTGAATAGTGGGTGTCCTATGTTGTGGCCTATTTCCAAAGTAACCAAATCCAAACTATTGTGCTATAAAACATCTTTCCTTAATGATAGAAAACACCAGCTATTGGTAGCATTGCACATGAGTTTATCTGATCCACAGTAGTTTATTGTGTTAGCATTTTTGCAGTTTAAACAATTTAGACATATTTTGATTTCACTAAAGAGTACATCCTTTTTCAATTGGTGTTCCTTTAGTTCAAGTCTAACTGTTTTTCCTCTCTCAGATAAGTATCGTTGCTTAACTCTTCCAGCTTAGTTTTCTTTCATTTTCTTTGTGCCGTTAATGCCATTTGATGGACAAACAGCGCTTTTATTGTACTGACGTCAGCACTTTCCCTCTATCTCGCTGTTTCAGAATGCCAGCTGATGAAGACAGAGAGGCCCAAGCCAAATACCTTCATCATCCGCTGTCTCCAGTGGACCACCGTCATCGAGAGGACCTTCCATGTGGACTCCCCTGATGAGAGGTCAGCCTGAACTCAGATAATATACCAGGCTCAGGTTCCCCAAAGAATCTCACTTCATCTTTCATTTATTATAAGTGAGTGGACAAAGAGGATCCAAGGAAAATCCAAGGCAAATATCGCCAATAGCTATTTTTAACAGCGTTTGAGTGTTTTAGGGTGGATTTTTCATTTAATGAGAGCTCTAGTCTTGAGTTGCAGTAGGCTGAATTTCGCGTGTCTGCCTGTTTATTTTTCAGCCAGAGCTGTCTTTGAAGCCAGATGTGAAAAGATGTTAACATTTTTCACAAGCATAAACTTTTGGACATAAACACATAAGCTCAGAAGCTTTTGGAGAACCAGGCCCTGGACTACTATGCTTTCTTCAAATAGATAGTTCCTGGCCACATAGCTTTCACGTTGACACTTCAGATGAAAGATTGACTTCTAAGCTAGCTGACAAATTAAACTCAAATTTTAAGTTAGCTTTGAGAGGGCTTTGTTTTCAAATGGAGGAACATGTGTTTTCAAGTAAAACGACAAAATAATAACAAAAAATGCCAAAGCATCATGCAACTGTTCAGTTCATGTAAAAGAAAGGCAAACTGGAGTTACAAGCCTCCATATGACCGCAGCGACTTACAAGGTACAGTGTGAATTTTACTTCCTTATATTATCATGTAGTCCTGATGCAGAGGAGAAAATCATGCAGGTAAACGCAGCAACAAGGCTAGAGCAGGAGGGCGGTGAAAGATGGTATATAGAGGGTTTGTGTTTGTATGGGTGTGTGTGTGTAAGAGACAGTGAGAGAGACAGAGTTGAAAGGATACCTTTCAAGTAGCGTCGGCATAAATTCTCCAGCTGCTCAGTTCCTTTCTGAGGAGCTGAGGTGTTTATCTCCAGAAAATGAACAGCTTTGCCCAGAAGACCACAGATGCTTCTGTGCGTCCTTTGAGTGTGTGTGTGTGTGTGTGTGTATGTGTGTGTGTGTGTGTGTTGCAGCTGTCTGTCTAACTCTGTCAGGCTTATGATAGTTTCTAATAGTTTACCAATCAAATAAACAAATACTGTATAGTCCCATGTTAACATTACCCCCCATATACCATCCTTTATAATATAAAGACGAGTTTGTCACCTTATAGTTATAATAATATAGCAGATTGATAATCTGTAAATCTATGGGTGTAAGTCTGTGCGCCCCAGAAGTGTGTCTGTTTTGTTGTAGAAGTGTGTGCGTGCATGTGTGTGTGTGTGTACTGTATCTGTGCTACTGTACCAGTCCTGGCAGGGTTCCAGCTACCACAGCCCCAGCCGTGAGGAGAGAGGGTGGCACGAGTTGGCACTGCGCCTGACTGTAGGCAGGCCCATTATCTCTCATTAGCAAAAAAAACTCATTATACAAAAAAACACTCTAACCAAGAGAGAGAGCATTTATCTGCTGCCTGACCTTGAGAGAGTTCCCGTTGCTTTTTATGTAGCTCCACACACACACACACATGCACGCCGCACTCACACGCATGCCACAAATTGAGTACTCCATTGTTGTAGATGGAGTGTAACTTGAGTTTGCCCTTGTTTTGGAGTGTGTAGAGTATGTTCAGAAGTCTTTGCAGTAGAAAGGGATTCAGATCTTAAAAACACACTCCTCTGTCGAGGTTTAGATGGATGTTCTGTTAGATCCCTTAAGGAAACATATGGGCACATAACTCAAAACAAAACAATACAGCATAGAGGTGATCGTTTGGGAGTCAAACAGGTTTTATTATTATGATCTCTTCACTAGGTAAGTGTATTTGACAGTACAGTCTTGTAAATCCAAAGTCGTGTTTCCTGAGTCTTGAGGATTTCGGAGTATTTGACTATCATCCTTGGTTCACCTGATTTCAGTTTCCGGCTACCTTATAACCCTAGCATGTGGGGCAGGCTCAACAGTGTTTGATAGAAGATCAGAGAGATCGAAAGGAGATAGAAAGAAGAATTCTTTATTGGCCCAATTCACTCTTGAGAGGTACAATTTTCCACATTTGTAGTGAAACTATACCTAATTTTAACCAAGTTTAAAATCAGAAGTACTGGACTCTTCATCTGAAAACTTGAATAGAAATCAAAGTTCTGTAGGGTTCTACTCTATTCTGTTCTAAATGTTCTATAGTCTTCTCTTCTCTTCTCTTCTCTTCTCTTCTCTTCCCTTCTCTTCTCTTCTCTTCAGTTTCTCTCAGAGCAGAGGGAAGCTTGGCCCTCCATATAAACCATAATATTCATCATCATTAAATACACACATGTGCCCATACATCTTGATGCATGGCTGGCCCTCTGCTACGGATGATGATATTACACACATACACACACACACACACACAGAGAGTCAAACTCACACTCACTCAGCAGATGTTGAACAACACCACTAATGGAAAGTCAATGGGGAGGAACAACGTTAGCTAACAACAATGCATTGTCCCCTCCACTGCACGCATGCTCATCTGTGCACACACTCTCTCTCTCTCTCTCGCTCTCACACACACACACACACACACTCACACACACACACTCAGACTGGTAGGCATTAGTTCTGCTCCATGATCATTGCTCATTCAGTAGATTCTCTAGCTGACCATGTTTCCTCTCTGTTGAACAAATAGGTGTTTGTGTTAATTGAAACCGCTTTAGTGCCTTTACTGTGGTTAAAGAAGTGCACTTGCCATCTCGCTTTGAGTGGATAGAAAGCCATTACAACTATTGTATTTTACACTTGTGCAATGTATTGTTACCGGGGTTGGGGTCAATTCATGATGCAATTCCAGCAATTAAAAATGTAAGTTAGGCCAAAGCTGGGCAAATAAATCTTTAAGGGGGCTTTGAGGCACATATACAAACTCAAAGGCAACTTGAATGGAAGAAAATTAGATCAGAGTCAATAATTGGGAGTAATGGTTCACGTCTCAGTCATTTTCTTTCCAGTGACCCCCCTCAGTTATGGTCATAATATATCTATGTGTAATGGATGGGATTAGTGCTTGATATGTTTAGGCCTTGTAATCAGTATCGGCAGTTCAAAAGTGGTACCGGTGCATCCCTTAAGTGTATGTTGTTTCATGGTGTAAATCCAGAGACGAGTGGACGGAGGCCATCCAGATGGTGGCTGACAAGCTGCAGAGACAGGAGGAGGAGAGGATCCAGTGCAGCCCCACCTCCCACATCGACAACATGGCCGAGGAGGAGATGGACATTTCCACCACACACCACAAACGCAAGGTAACACATACACACTTTTTTATAGTTGAACTAAAGAAATGATTCTAACTATACAATTGCTGCTCATTGGCTAATAAAGGATTGATTACGTTTGGCTGTTCTCCATTAAAAATGAGTCTTATTCCACTAATAGTTTTAGGCTTTTTTCAACTCATCAAATAGTCCATATTTTAACAAATATGTAAATTGTTCACGTCACATGTCACATTCTTGTGTTCATGCAAAATAAACTTTTTAGATGTCGTTGATATCAAAGATTAATACACTTGTGTGGACGTTGTACGTGAAATATCAACTAAAACATCAATTAAAAAAGACTTCAGAAGACCTTAACAACTGACCATGAAAACTAATCGACTAGGAGTAACTGACTGGGACATTCAGTTCGATCAGTGAGGATGCCCTCTGTGTGTTTAGACAATGAGTGACTTTGACTACCTGAAGCTGCTGGGTAAGGGGACCTTTGGTAAAGTGATCCTGGTGCGAGAGAAGGCTAGCGGGAAATACTACGCCATGAAGATTCTCAAGAAGGAAATCATCATAGCCAAGGTTAGTCTGGCCAGTCAGAGACCTGCAGTATTAGTCTGCTTGTTCACAAGAGATTCTCTAATTGATTTCTTGCCAGTTGTTACAGACCACCAATTGATATTTGCAGATATTCATTTTGAATATAAGAGTGATCAGAGAGGAGTGTTTTGCTTGTTATTTCTCCTATCGCACTAAAACTTACCCATGTAATAAAAACTATGAAAACTGTGTGTATGTGTAGAATTGTGTGTCTGTATTTTGTTTCAAATGGCCCTAAAAATAGTTAAAACAGTAAAGATTTTTTTCTGGGTATCACATATTTTCAGTATAGTATCTTATGATTCAGCCAAAGTATGATGATTTTAATGGAGTGAGTACCCCAGCCCGCTAAAATAGCACTTAAATTGACTTTTACTGTATTGCTATCCATACAGGATGAAGTGGCTCACACACTCACAGAGAGCAGAGTACTGAAAAACACCAGACACCCTTTTCTCACCGTGAGTACCCTGCATGCATAAAACATGTACATACATGTGTAAATGGTAAATGTACAGACATCTGCACAAGTGCATGCTGTGTGCACTTACACACACACACACATCATATTGATCCTATACATACCTCAGTCTCTTGAGGCTAATTATGCTTTAGAGAACAAACTGTTGTACATTATCATTGTCTGCATCTTTTCTTTGCACTCTCTCTTTGACACGACGCCCTGCTGCTCATTTCATGTCACACTCCAGATGCTGTTGTTCACTAGAAAACATACATACACACACACACACACACACACACACAGTTGGTATGAACAGTTACGGTTCACATCTGAGTTTACCCCTGTCACACCTGCAGCCACAGAGAGACCCAGAGCAACTGTTCTTTTGTTTAGCAGCTTTCTCCCTCTGTAGAACACACACACACACACACACACACACACACACACACGTTGCTGAGCATTACAGTAGTTGCCTTGCGCTGCTGTCCACATGGCTCTGAAC
>CABFOQ010017076.1:1197-22433 GCA_900660455.1 Gephyroberyx darwinii | reverse complement strand
CACTCCTCCGTGTTCCACCCTGCGTTCGTCTGCCATATCCCAGACGAGCCCCCAATGAAGCCAAATTGCTACTCACGGGTCCCAACAGACGGATGAGGCAGAGACAGCGAGTTTGGGTTGGGCGACAGGCCGGGTTTATTCCAGCCTCTTACCACAACTCAATTCAATCAATCAATACAGGCTCCCTCGCCCCAAAAACAACAACAAAAACTCACCTCTAATGGCAGTGTAATATTGGTCTGGGGAATAATATAAACCCTGCTTCTGCCAACTGTTGTCCTCAGCTCCCTCAGTGTATTTGTATGAATTTTAGTCAGAACCCTGGACTTATCAGCTCTTGCAAGATGAAATCCAATTACGTTTAGGCTAACTGTGGGAAAGCTTTGGCAGATGTAATTATCAAACTCTGGGAGAGTCCAAGAAAGTTGTACGTAATTTCTATGTGAGACTGCCCCTGGCAAATCATGACTCAGGATCCCTGGAAAATAATTTAAAAAAAAAAAAAGTCAATATGATATCATTATACTGACTCAATAATTTATTATGTCTTACTAGCTATTGACTTCAAAGCCTTATTGTGTCTTTATAGGCCATGAACAACATACGTTGCTGTATTTGTTATTTACTGAGCACATGATGTCAATATTTGTGCTATATGCACAAGGGCTACCTCTTGATCCATTCTCTGGGGGATTTTTAGGGTGTTTGCTTGACCAAATTAGTCAGGGCAAGTCCTGCTCAATACACGTGTAAAGATAAATGGGATTAGAATGAAATCATGAGACTTTGTAGTATTTGTGGTCCAAGGGATTACCCTGCCCTGTTATGAATTTGACACATCAAATAAATAGCATTTAAAGATGCCAGACTGCAATTAATAATATTTAAAGTATATAGGCTGCAGCCAAATGTATACTATGATATGCATTTTGATGCTGTTAAGTCTTGCTGCCAAAAGTGGAGCACAATGATTGTCTATTGTTTTCCACATTGCACAGTGGCCATATAGATATAAATAAACTTCATATCCAACACTTGCAAATCAAAAGTAATGTTGATGGGTGTTCATTTTCTGTGTAAATAAATGAATAAATAAATAATTAAAACTCAAGTGCATGCTCACATTCAAAACCAATACAGTGTGTACATTACATAAGCCTATTCTGGTTAGTTTACAGCATTCTGTATGAGGTGGAAGGACAACTTGATCAGCATTTGGCAACAGGAAGAGCTTTACTCTCCAAACTTCAGTTGTCCTATTTGCAGAAAAATGAGAAAAAATAAAATTAAGAAAATAAAGTTATATTCTATCAAGTTTGTTCTCTTAAGATATTGAAACAAAATGGATAACACTTCTCCCTAGAACTTCTTTGCAAAAGATCACGTAAATCAAAGCTCAACTTTGTCTTTAAGGTTCAGTATCAGTTGCCTTCTCTCAGCATCATATTTTGGACAGTGAAGCATAACATGTTCTAAAGTTTCTTCTTGATCACAAAATTCACACCTTCCTGTATTATGTTTTCCTATTTTAAATAATCTACTGTTTAATCCTGTATGACCAAAATGTAGCCTAAATATTATTGTTTCCTCTCTCCGGGTTCTCCCTGTGCTTCTCATCATATCTACTTTTGTTTTTTATTTTGTATAACCACCTTCCTGTTCTCCCTTCTTCCCACTGCATTTGCCACCTTTCTTTCAACTCATGCGTAATTGTGGTCTTCATTTCTGTTTTACTAAAGGGTACTGTGATGTCAATGTGATTCGTTTTTGTGGCTTGCTTTGCACATTTGTCAGCTATTTCATTTCCTTTGATTCCTATATGTGCTGGTGTCCGTACAAATGTCATAATTAGTCCCATCATTTGAATTCTATATAGTGTTTACTGTATCTCTACTAAAACATCTGGTCTGCTGTCTGAATAGCTGTGCTTCAGGCTGGTTAATGATGAGCTGGAATCTGAGCATATTACTGTTCTCAAAGGTCTCACATCTTCAACCCATTGCAATGCTAACAAAATTGCCAGCATCTCCCCAGTATACACCGATAAATCGTCACTTATTTGTTTGCGAATTTTAATGTTGAAATCAGGAACTATGAATGAAATACCAAATTTGTCAGCTGCAGTATTTATGAGTGTGCTATTATATGGGTCTATATGAATAAAGAAGTCGAGATTACGAATTAAGTGCTGCATCATGATTGATAATTTAATGTGGAAAATCAAGATCGATCTATCTATCTATCTATCTATCTATCTATATAAGATATACTGTAGTGGTAAAAGATTAAATTGATTTACTGGTATGTTTGGATGTGAAAAAAATGTTAGATTTCAGTGACAGGCTATTCTTTTATTTCCCACAAATGCTGATATAATTAATAATAATTTGTAATTAATATAATAAATATAATTTATAGGAATAGATTTTTTTTTAATTACTTCTGTGTAGTTGAAAATGGTGTGTACATAAAAATGTTAATGTTACATTCACTTTGGTTTTCAAGTGTGCATTGAGTCTTGAGTGCATTGAGTTCAATTAATTGCCATTTCATAATAATACAAAATAAAACAAATTAACACACCTCCTGAAATGAGTGCTGCTAAAACTCAAGTTACAATTCAGAGCGGGCGCTTTAAGGCTTTACAGCAGTTTTAACACTGACCAATCAAAATCCTTGTCCCGCCCACTTCATTTACATGCAGTCCACTAGTGCAACATGTTGATCTTAAAGTGCCACTAGTGACATTAGTGGCTGCATGTTGCAGTTTACATGTTAACTAGTGAGGGCCAAAATGTCCACTAGTTACACTAGTTCACTAGTTACACACACATTCTCTTACTAGTGAACTAGTTAGGTCCAAAAAAAGTCACTAGTTTAATTAACTAGTGACTGATGTTTTCCTCACTAGTTCACTAGTGGAAGACATTTTGTCTCACTAGCCAGACTCTGTACCGAACACGTAAAGACTGACGGAACATTTTTCTTACATGTTGGGCCTTTCCTTTAACTAGTTGAGCCTCGCTCAGCACTAGTGAGCGACTGTGCGCAACATTTGTTTAACATTTTGGGCTTTTTGTCGCATTAGTTGATATTTTCGGCGCACTAGTTGACATTTTCCTCTTACTAGTTACTAAACTACGTTGACTTTAAAAACGCCACCTGCTCACTAGTCGACATGTGCGTGCAACTAGTTCAACTAGTGATGTGATAGAATTTCACTAGTTAACATGTATGACAGTTGCAGCACTTCACTAGTTAACTAGTCGCGCGCACAGGTCGACTAGTGAGCAGGTGGCGTTTTTAAAGTCAGCGTAGTGTCACTCTTGCATACTCACCACCCAGCACCTAGAAAGCACTGGCACACTTGTTTTACGATGACAGCAGCTCGCTGTACACTATCCCTTACTTATATTTCTTACTTACTTATATACTGATAACTGCAAACAAGGTGAAACTAAACACTTTATAGTTAACATGGCTGAAGTTTCTAATGTAATCTAATGTAGATTGCTCACAGTAGACTGATCACATTCGACTGCTACTGAGAAATCTTATCAAGTGTAACATTGGCTACAACTCAAAAACCATCATCATTCGATCACTATTCTCATACCGGCTCGTAACTTTCGATTCGTCACTTCCTGTGCTCGGAGAAAACTTTCCCGCCAGTGTACCTACCGACTCCAAAACGTCATTGGGGTGAATGGAGCGAATCTACAGCGGCTCAATGAAGGGGGAGGGGTCAGTCTTCTGAACTGGCCAAGTAAGCCAAGTGGTAAAAAGGCTTGAAATTAAAATATCAAGACAAATCAAAGTTAATGCACAGTACAAATGTTTGACTTCATGCGAAAAATGACTACTTTATTGAATATATTCAAAACAAAATAACACAACAGAAAATGTTTTACTGTCCAAATACAAATGGAGCTTACTGATGATTAACTAAGAACAATAACAAAGTTTCAACTTTGCACCACAAATCACACTTGAAAACCAGTGTACATCATATGAAATAATCAATGACAAATATTTTTTGCTCATCTTGAGTCAAACATTTCAAATGCTGTTGGGACAATGCTTGAAAACAGTGTTTCCAAAATACGAAACTATTAACAAATATTCATACAGATCCATCTCTGTAATTTGTGCCTGTTAAGGACCTGAGACTCCAGTAGTCAACCGACATACACTTCAGTTGAGGTCAACTCTGTGCAGGTCCTCCTTAGTCACATACACCACCTGGAAACACATTACACAGTTACTAAGTAGTCACTAAGCAAGCTCGCGCCCATTCTCTCGGGGTGGCTGAAAGTCATTCTGGGAAATGTAGGAAATCACTAGCTGAAGTAGGAGCTCTCACCTGCTGCTGCCACTGAGGCTTGCAAAAAAGTGTGGTATTTATTAAGGCACATTACTTACTGGTACACATACACACATTTGATTAATGCCAATTTGTATACACGAACATTTGCAAAATGTTTTGTAACATTATAAATCCATTATATATTATACAGGATGCTTTATAATTTGCTTTTCTTGACTTTATTGACTTATTCTTAGGACACCATGCTTTTAACTCATGTCTGGCATTTTTATTGTTTAGGCTACTTTATTAATTATTATTGTTTTAATGTTTGTAAAGCGCTTGTGAAACGGCATTATATAGATTATTAGTATCATTATTAGTATCAGTAGTATTAGTACTGTTTCCTTCAAATTAACACCAGACAATATTATTATTTTATTCTTTGGTCCAATATCATTCTCTTTACATCTTTTAAACGCTCCACTTTCTTTCAGGTGCTCTCGACTCCCCAAACAAACTAAATGCTCCAGGGTTTGATTCAACCGCGCCAAACAAGGCAGGCCGTAGCATTCAAGGACCATGGGATAGCAGTAGCTTTAAAGTTAAAGAATGGGACACTGGCAGGGAAAGTCAGAGCAGTTTACAGTACAGTAGCTCTCTTTTTCTAGACCCGTTGTTATATATTTAGACACTATTTGTGCACAGCTAAGGCCGTGATCAGATAGGACACTTCTTAGATGCTGATGTGAAGTGAAGAAGCCTTTCAGCACACTGATCCAAAGGGAAGAAGGGGACAGGAGGAGAGCAGGGGATTTCATTTTCAGCTTCTTAGTCCAAGGCTGTGATACATTTGCAGACACGGTTGATGGGAAATTTGGGAAAAACTTTCTTCAAAGTCCACTGAAAAGTAGAAAAATGGTCATAGTCAGTTGCGAAACTTCCAGTCAACCTCGTTTGCAAGTGTTGCCCGTGTATTACAGCCTTTGGACTCCTGAGGCCAGAGGTTTGATTCAAGCCAGTAGCTGAAAATGAAACGCTCTGCTCTTCCTCTGTCCTCTTGGACTGGTCAGATAGGACGCTTTCTTCTCCTGCTCAAACTCAAAGTGCAGCAGCGAGCGTCGCTAGTGCCAGACAGCAAGAGATCAAAGGACACAAGTAGCATGGCACCATTCTCAGTGCTATGCAAAACCTGCATGCTATCCGTAACAAAAGTAATAATGTTGTCGAAAATAAAAATGAACAGAAAGTGAGCCCACTGCAAAACAGAGGGCGTGGGTACATGACATCCTCCAAGGGAGAACAGAGCATGGAGAGATTTATCATCTCAGAGTTTTATCGTGCATGGCGCAGCTAAAGTTGAGACATGCTCAGCTTGGAGCGCCAGGGGGAACGCCACAAAAAATTGGCAGGTTTCTGGTTTTTTTTCAACAATAAAAGCCCCTCGCTATTGACCATTGGGGTGCATCTTTTGCCATCACGTTTGAGGATCGTACAAGCACACTGTTTTTACTCTCTGCCCATTCCCATTACATTTAAAGATACACCGGGAAAATCTTTATTTAAAAACACACCTGTTTTATCAGCCTAAATCACAAAGTGGGCCTGTTACAGAGAAGAGTGTCCCATCACACCCTAATTAAGACACTGTAGATTCGCATTACCCAAATTGCCCAAATTTTCACATTCTGGTGTGGGGTATGATCACTTCTCCGCCCACAGGAAGTGACAAAAAGAAACTTCAGAGTAAAATCCAAAATAGATGTGCAAGTTTGATAACAGTGGGATGAAACATTTGCAAAATGCTTGGACCTTTAAAGGTCACATTTTCACTGTGACCCGTACCGATCCCCCAAAGAGGCACAAAAAACATTATTCTAAAAGTGAAATCACTAACGGGCTTTCTCCATGTCTGTTCTATCGATGCAAAGTGAAAATTTGTGTCAAAGAATACAATTCACAGAAATGTTGAAATGTTGACGAGAGGAAACCGGTTTGAGCGAATGCTGACCTGTTGATGCTGGGGGTCTGGGTAGTCGCAGATGTCTTGTGGGAAGACAGAGCGCAACAACATCTTCACCTCGTCAGGGTACACGTAGGTGGGTCGGCGTGGGTTCCCCTCCTCCATGCCGACCTTGTGAAACACCTAGACGAAGGGGATGGGGGAAGACGTGAGACAATCTCTTATCGCCCATCACTAATCCTTGAGTATTTACAGCCACAACCAGCCGTTCCCGGTTTCGATCCATATGAAGATTTAACGGTGTCAAGAGTTGTATGGGTAAAAATTGTATGGGTAAAAAATTCCTGATCTACTTCTACTTCAGTTAGTGAGTTCCTACATTTCCCAGAATGCCTGTCACCAACATGTTTAAATGTAAATTCACAGGAAGCCTGGTTAGAAAGATGTGTTTTGCACGTTGCCTTGTAGCCTATCAAGACTTTATTTAACATCAAACTTTAAATGATGCACGTCGATCTACCGGCCCTGTATGTGGTGCTCAGCTGGCTTAGGACAGCTGGGGTTTAGTTTTAGATTGTATTTCAGTTAATGATTTAGTGCTATGAAACTTGTACCAGCACAAGGATTACCTTTCAGTAAAGTTACACACATAAATGTACATGCAAGCATGATGGGTGCAGTACACAGTGGCAAGCTAGAGGATTTGCTTTTGCATTTCATTCTAGTAATCTAGTGAGCATTGCAACTGATGTGTGAATATGAATATGTAAAGGAAACATGGAGACATTGATTACTGAAAAGCTACCAGTACCAAAGAAACTAGTCAGGACTAGTTGAATCCATACATTGAATCCATACATGCCCCATTTATGTCTTTCTTTCACATGTACACACACAATACCAACTAGTTTCCGCTGCATAAGTCTGTAGACCTTCTTGCGGCGGGCATGGTCAGTCCTCAGGCGTTTGGCGGCATGGAGCAGTGATGCTATCCAAACAGGTAATCTGAAGCAGGTCAAATTGAAGAAAAATATTGTTATATGCTAGAGTGCACAGACTAGATCTAGAATAAACTGCAGCTTTTCATAAATGTATCTATTACAAACGGCTTTAAGGTGACTGAACATACTGAACCCTCTGTAACAGCTGGTTGTGTTTCTAAGTGTACAACTTGTCCGTCTCAACAGAATTGAACAGACATGGTTAATTTCTGTGCTGTTTTTGACCTGGAACTGTTCATTTCACCGATACATCTGATTGATTTTGTGTTTAGATGTCAGCTCGTTAGCTAGCTAATCGTGGTATCTGGTAAACCAACCATCACTGTCTTGTTGTAATCACATATGATTTGCACACTAACATATCTAGTAGAAGCTAGGGTTAGCAGTGGCTAATAGTCTCAGGTCAACATTAACATTGGTCGCTGAATTTGCCTGCTAGCTAGTTAGCTAGCTAACAGTTTATATCACATCAATTACATAGTACAAATGGTGTAGACTCTCCTCCATTAGCGTTGCATCAGAAATTAGCCAATGGTAAATTACATCTGTATCAAACCTACAGAAGCGTATTAGGGCCCCCAATCGAGGTTTTTTTTGGGTTTTTTTTTTTAAGAGGTGGGGCGCGCACGGGGGGGTTATATTTAAAGTTTAAAGTCAGAATTGCTGAGAAAAAAGTCAGAAATAACTTCTGAGAAAAAACTGAATCTAATCTCAGTCTATCATACGAGTCCATATGCCATTAGGCATTAGGACCTCGGGTAGAGTACTGCCCGTCGCAGTTCCACACCTTGAGAATCAATTAATTTGATAATCTGTTGTATCACATCTTGTTGCACCACAAATCCCCTTTGAATAGCACAAAGATGCACCCAATGCCTTGCATTTGGCCATTTATCGATAGTTCCTCCTGCACAAAGGCTGTTACCTCGTTTAAATCCGAATGATTTCTCCTTCTGAAAAGACCCAGTTCGCAACAACATAGCTTCAAAATACAAATACTTTGAACTTAATAAGGTGATTTTGTGCCAAGAGACAAAGAATTTCCTTATTACTAAATCCAATTCCAAAATATAACTTGATAAGAGCATTCATGTCATCCATTTTAACCAATAGCCCCAATAAACACTAGAATTTTTTCTCAGAAATTCTGACTTTAAACCCCCTTCGAGAGAAAAAAAAATCACCCCGTTGGTGGCCCTAATACACTTCCTTACAAACCTGCATAAGCATGTGGAGGAAATGTTAAGTTAACTAACTGTAACATTAAACGCTCAAATTTGTCAATGATAGTGGCTTAGTTAACATTAGCCAAAACACCATCTATCCAGCTACAGTATTGTTGATTTGGGTTAGCCTGGTTGTTGCTAGCTAGTTCGCTAGCCTTGTCAGCTAGTTGGATAGCTAGTGGCAGAGGAAACATGAATAATGTTCTTTCTTTTTTTTATTATCACAGATTACTAAATTACTATAGTCCTATCACACAATAAATTGTTGTGTCATTTCTAGCTTTCTTATTAATTAATTAATGCACTTTGTTATGGGGTGTTTTGTTTTTTTAACTCATCGTATGTAACGCTGTCTGTTTATTAAAGTAACTCAGTAATTTTTACTTTTTACTTTTAAAATTTCAGCCAAGTAACATATACACAATTATAGTTTTCAGGTGTCTCTCTTTTTCTAGCCTGGTTGTTATATATGTACACATTATTTGCACACAGACAATTCTTCAATAGGCCTCCATGATGGAGATTTGCGACACAGCTGCAAAGCCTGGGGTGGATACATGTCGCAAGACATCAAGGGATGAACACATCCATCCTGCTCAAGAAAACCTTTAGCTTACCCAAATGAACAGCAGAGATCAACATAGGCATCCATGATACGGCTGATGGAAGGCGATGAGAGGGCCTGTGAATCTAAACACCCAGTTTGCCCATGAGTAAAAGCAGTCTCACAATTACAGTAGCTGTGATGTTTGTCCAATTTAAGAGAACAGGGCAAATTCAAGAGAATGCGGAGAGAGAATGCATGTTTCCTAAAGAAAATACACATTGTGTGAAAGAAAACAAAAAAAACTTGTATTTGGATTGTCCCTGATAATGTTCTGGGTGCAGTTTGTACTGATACACAGAAGCTGTAGCTAGGTCTTTCAACCACTGACAATTAAATGGAAAATTCTAATTTTGTCATCTTTAAACTGTAGAAAAGCACAATCAATAGTCTTGCAACCAGACCCAGGTTTGTGTTATTCTATGTATATTCAATTATACTTGACATTTGAAAAAGAAGAGGCTGCGTGACTGCTGCTGTACTAAAGAAAACAAGATGACTAATGGGGGACTGATATATATCCACTGTATACTGTATATTATATCCTGGCATAAAGATACTACAGGATTTTCAGGATGTTATACCATGCAATAACTCTTGCTAAACGAACATCACAGTACACTAGAACATAATTGTAATTTGAGAACACTACAAAGTGCTGTAAAATGCAGCTATGCAAGTTAATTAAAACGAGTTTTCAGTTGTATCTGAAAAGATGACATTTCTCAGACAGATTGTTCCGAAAGTCACAAAGACCCTGTTAAGATCCTGATTAACATCTGGTAAGAAAATGAAATCCACAAACTTGAGACATAGACGAAAAGAAAATGAAGCACATACGTATGATTGGGAGTCCCGTCCGGTTTGGCGGAGGCTGAGTAGCACCAGAGTGGCGGGAAGTTAATTAACGTTAACTACCAATTATTATTAACTAAGTGGGCGTGGCCTGTATGGCGGCAAAACGGCAAAGCAGTTGCGATGAATGATAAAAATGTGCTCCTACATTTATCTAATCAAGGTACTGTTTCAAGTAAATCATTGTTTTGGTTTAATCTAATGTTACTTTAACGGCTCACATTCACTTGCACTCTCAGTTCCTTTTTTTCTCATTTCTTTTTAAATTTAAACTACTTGAGCAATCAGTCGTTTGAAAATGTTGGGGTTGTGGTGTAACTCAGGTTTTATGAATGCCTGCATTAAAAAACATCAAATCCAATACAGCTACTGGGGGGAAACAATAACCGGATACAATACTCACATTTCACGTAATTGAGTTAAATTCAATCCCAAATAACGCATCACAGGCTGCACCCTTCACCATGCATAGGCTGAAATGTATGGTCTTAAACTCTGCATGTGTTTAGGGTGTTGGTCCAAACATGTAAGACCCACTTTTGTCAGATCAAGTGAAGTCAACTCTTTGAAAGTAATATTCATGGTTTGATTGCACTTGAGCCTGGAAATATTAATGTTCAAGGTTTTTCTTAAATGAATGAATGAAGTTTTCTCCCACTCAAAAACAGTAATATTTAGGATATTACAGTGCAAATCACTAAATCAGACATGTATCAAATTTTTACCGATCTCACACAGTAAGGAATATACCCATAGTACAATATTTGAAGACTTCAATTTGAACATAAGGTTACTAATGTCATCATAATTCACAGGGTGGGCTGAGCTCTTGGTGAAATAAACCCCCACCAACGTGGAGGGGAAAATAGGGCGAAAATTTGGGTTGTAACCAAGGAATCAACAACTTGCCCACGGCCAGTTCCAGGACACCTATCAGCTCCTTGATTTGTCCCTCCTCACCTGGCTCTTTTCCTCCCTCGTCTTCATAGTCCGAGTGGGTAGCATGGAATTTAGCGTGCATTTCGTGGCAATATGATGCCATTTGCTCCCATTTCTTAGGGGTACCGTGGGGGAATATTAGCAGGGGACTAGGAGCCCAAAATGACGGCCAACGAGACTGGGTTGGTTTCTCCCTCATCTTCATCCTCCCTCTGGCCACCAGAAAGTAATTGGGAGTACAAAGGGGGGTCATGCTGAACAGCTTCCAAACTGGAGCTTTGTGCGGTCAGGAAAACAAATGGCAGCGAGAGGCTTTGATGTCTTCCTGACTCAGACGCTGAGTACACACAAGTTGAATCAAGTTTTCTAATCAAGTGATCAAAGTTTTACTCCACACAGAAACTGCCATATCGTGGATATTACAATGTAACTCACTGTATCAAGCGTGTATCTCAAATACACACGAATACCAAAGATGATGGCTTGAATGTCAATTTGGTTTTCTAATCACGTCATAATTCAAAATGTATACAGATCTATTTTATTCAAATGATGACAAAAATACAAAGAAACACCTTCTACAGCTTGAAAAACTCTTTAATTGCACATACAACCTCAATGTATTTGCAATATTTTCTGTGCTGGAACTACCCTTGGTTTGCATTTAATCTTAGATTGATGATTTAGTACAGACTAGTGCAGGTACTTCCACTTGACTTGGGCTTCAGAATAAGGCATATACAGTGCATAAACCCAACAGGTACTGCAATGTAGTAGCAACACCAACAATTTGGTGGCCTATTGCAAGTGTTCTGGGCTTGCCAGTCCTCAGAGTGTCACTCTGATCCACTGCAGACTCCTCAGTATGGCTTGCCTCCAATAGCAGCAAGGATCTCCTGCCTCTCCGCAGCAGTGGGCATATCTGGCTTCACACCACTTCTTCTCCTCTCCAACATTATGTTGTGCTGCAAAGAAACAAAAGCAAATGAGTAATTGCCACAGGATTTAAAAATTCTTTACGTCTGGCAAGCTGTTGGCTAGCTGCTACCGTTGCTTTCGGTTTACATTGCAAGAAAGACTTGCATATAATAGATAGATTAAGATTAGATTAAGGCTTTAGTATGAAGAATCAAGTGAGAACATATAAATGACTTTCATGAACCTGGATATAATTTGGTATTGGCACATATAGGTGTAGGCTCCATGACCAAGATGATAAAAGACTAATCAAACTTGGATGTGGGAAGTTTTCTCAAAATTCTGAAATGGATTTAGAAATATAAACAACTGACAGAAGAAGTTCAATTTCTGTCTCCAAGATTGATTAAGTAGCATTTTAGAGCAATGCTGGTTAATTTCAAAAGACTTATTGATTTTTGCTTCAGACTTGTTTCACACAATCTGTAAAGTGGGATCCTCCCACTGCTATGCGATCGGTTAAGAAGTGAACTCATTTGTTAAGGATTCTGCTTGTTAGCATTAGCATTTCTCAGGTGGCTGTCTGAAACCTTACCAATGAAGCGACAATTTTTGGAGCAGCCAAGAGAAAGTGCCACAGACATAGCTTATTGATCATTCACTTTCAGTCTCTCCTCGTCTCCTTTACATCCATCTCAGCTGGTAAATCATCCCTCCAGACCTCTGCATCTACCCCCCCAACCCCGCTGTTTTTATCTCCCTCCTTTCTTTTCTGCTGAGGATTACCCCACCTACTTTTCACCTGCATTCTCCAAACTACCCTCTAGCACGCCCCCTAATTGCCCCCACGTCCTCCTCCACTAACCCCACGGACTCTGGCTTTTAATGTCCCTCACTCACGCGGCACCAAAACTCATTTCAGCCAGCGGCGCTACCACCTGCACTCTTGGCACTATCCCCTATCCCCAGGCAGTGCTGCTGACTGCCCCCTTTTCTGACTGTCATCATCAACTCTTCCCCGACATCTGTCTGTGTATCATCTGGCTTCAAGTCAGCTAGAGTTACTTCTCTCCAAGAAACCAACCCTGGTCCGGTCCAGTGTCAAAAACAAAACACTGATGTTGCTCCTCTATTTTCCTTCAAAAACTTGTTCGCTTAGCCATGTTAGCTTTGGTGGAGTGACTATAATCATTCACTACTAAACTGGACTAGGTATGTAGAGTTCGATAAATCTCAAATCTAAATCTCCAAAAAGGCAGTTTTAATTTTGGAATAATCCTATTTCATGAAAACGTTATGCATTCAGGAAAACAAAGATGTATTTGGACGAATGAAAGGGATATTTCACTTTACTATTATTACATTTTGGCATACTGAGCCTTTGTTTTCTAGAGGTGGACGTTGATGAAAAAAAATACTTTGGAGTATCCAGTATCCATTGCGGTATCTCTTACTTTCTTCTATTCTGACAAGACCAAAAAGTCACACTTCAAACACATATTTGAACTGCACAAACCACATTGCAACAACAGATGTGATTTTCCATGTTTGTAGCTTTCCACCAAGCAATATTGCAGGTTTGCAATCATTAATAACATGTTGGAAAAAAGGGCCAAAAGAGATTGGTGACGAAAGATCAAGACAACTAAGAGTCACTGTTTATGTGCTCTCATGCACAAATATCATAGGCACAATTTTGATAAAATTCCTATTGCTTGTCTAAAACCGTTTTCTATTAGTTTCTTCAGTTGATCATTATTTTCTTTTATAAATATGATCTTGAAAAGAAATCACACTCACCCAGTATTTCCTACAGTTCTTATATCTCTGGAAATATGCTAAACACATATTTTTCTCGTAGTTGTTGGCATCCAAACACTTCTGGGACCCGTCACTTTCCTGGAAAAAGCAGTTCCGACAACACAATCAGGTGATAAATTCAGAAACATTATTTCATTTATCCCAATAGTAGGCAGATATTTGGCATATTTTGCGGGATAGTTTTTTGTAAAGGGTCAATCGGCTTACTTCAATGCATGGGTTAATGTCTTGACTCCGAACTTTTCGGGCAATTTTCTCCATTTGGATCTGTGTATAGATGGACAATAGTAACAAGTTCAGCTGTTGCACAGAAAGTTTTCACAAGTATAGTTTTTCCACATGAGCATTGCATTTCCTGTGTGTCATTTTACAAAGATCTGTCAGGTCCAGGGCTACGCGTCACAGATATGCTACAGAATCTACCCCCCGTGATGGAGCCACGTCCAGATTGCTGTAATTTAATTCTTCATATTGACTCTAACGACACCGGGTCGCGTTGATCTGAGGTGCTTGGAGCTACTCACTTCCCTAATAGACAGTGGGAAACGGGTCTGGGTCTTTGGCCCTATTCCTACATTAGGTCATGGCTGTGATCGCTTTTCCCGTCTCCTTTTGTTACACAGCTGGCTTAAAGTCGAGTGCCTCAAAGGCTGACTAGACTATACTGACAATGATCTATTTTGGAACCGCTCCCAATTGTGCAAGCCCGATGGACTTCATCCAAATATTTCTGCTTACTGCTAATTTTGAATATGTCTTACTGCATCCAGCTCATAGCATCAACTGACACAGTCCATGTCCTCCGAAGGCATTCAAAGCAAATAAACAATACGGTCAGCTGTTTAAATAGTCATATTCTTTAAATAACGGTGACAACTACAATAGTGAGAATAACATTATTATATTTGATTATATATATTTCAATTAACAGTTATGGCATTTACAAGCCTTCTGCCATCTCTGTTGTCTATCAAATTGAGTCTACTTCCCTCTGTAAGGTAAGTAAGTAAGTAAGTATGTAAGGTCCCTCTTATTATTATCTCTTATTACCCCATTATAACCTTCGTCTGTTTTATTAGTCTTGGTTGGATGCTGGTGATTCTATACCTCCAGTTGAAGCTAATCCCCAGACTATGCTCACCAGCCCAGACTTTCTGATTTGGTGGCAGTAATTTATAAAAATGACACTCCTATTTCCCTAAATTTCCCATTTCCCTAGGATCCACCTCTTTCTTTGAATTCCTGCGCTTTTTGATTAGTGGTAAGGTCCCTATGCTTTGGTTTAGCCATAACTATGCATCAAACGATCGGCCCCTGGTCATAATTGGCTGATAAACAGTGTAAGTAAATCAGCGGTGATCAGACGATTACCATTTCAACAGTTGTCTATGCATGTCGTCCATCTGGCATCAACAGTTCAATTCTGACATTGTGTTTTGAATTTCACAATCTATGATCATAATATATTGGACAGAAAGCAGAGCCTATGTTGCAATGAAAAACCTTTCATGCGCTACCAGTGGCAAGAGGTGAGCACTGCAGTCATCAGTTGCTCCTCTATAAAAAATTTAAAAAAAGAGCAAGAGCAAAAGCAAAAGCTACAGACTCTCCTTGGCTGAATGATTTCACTTGGGCCATAAGGAGAGACTGCAGAAAGGCAGGGCGCAAATGGAAAAGATTGAAACTACTTTCATTTTGAGACCTCTTGGCTAAATACCAGAAGTCAGTCAAGGATGCAAGGGCAAAATACTTCACAATACATCACTGAGAGTTGCCATAGCTGCTGAGTCTTATTCAACACCATCAACTCAGTAATCAGTCCCCCTCCCAGCTCACGCCCTCATAGTTTCCCATCTGCATTATTATTATTATTCACTGTATTGTTGTATTTGGCATCTATTTCCCGTCTCCTTGTCCAGAACACTGCGTCCAGACCCTTAGCTAGATCCAAAAAGGGACCATATTACTCCTGATTTGGCATCTTCTTACCTGTCTAGTACAGAATCAGCTTTGTTTTTAATGCTTTGCATGGTGTTGCCCCTGGGTACATTTCTGATCTTGTGCACAATAATACCAGGTCCCTCAGGTCCGCTAATCAGGTGCTTTTGACAGTCTGAGGTCCCGGCTAAGACTGATGGGTGCCAGGCCTTTTGCTGTGGCTGCACTGAGACTGTGGAATAGCTGTTCTGCTGAATCGGTCTACATTTTTAAAACTTGTCTTAAAACCTATTTTACTGATTGGCTTTTCACTGTGTTTGACATGTTCTATCATGGTCTAATGCTCTTATGCTCTTATTTTCCCTCACGTTTTAATTTTGCTGCTGGTGTTCTATGCTCTGCCTCCTTTTGCCTTGTTTTGTGAATTTAAAGCGTTATATAAATAAAGTTGTCTTGACTGCAATTACTACTATTAGGCTAATATCAGTTTTATAAAATCGATTAAACAGAGTTTAAAAGTAAACAGTTAAGCGCAAATTAAACAAACTCAGATCAACAAATCCTAGGTTCACCCAAATTCTGCTTAATTTAATGTCAACTTAATGTTAGTGGAAGTCTTAGTGAGACATGATAGTTAACCCTTTCCTTCGTAGAAACACACAAAACAACTTAGTTTTGACAAGACATGCCAAGATTTCACATTGTTACTTTTGGTTATCAACAAGGATTGTGTGTTTAACACGTGAACCATTTCTAAACACTGAAATTGTAGTGAAATGAGCTGCTTGGTGTATTGAAGAGCGCCTCCTAATCAAAAACGTCCTATGTCCCTACTAATATGTAACATTATCTAAATTGACCTTCATTGACGGTACCTGGCTAATGGGGAATGTCTGTTGTGGGTTTCGTAACGTTAAAGCTGGCATGAGTGGACTGAGGTTGAATGAAAAAGAGACATACCACAGCTACGCAGCATTAAAGCCTACCTTTACAATTTCCAAACGTTATCCACCGGTAATTATTTATCGATACGGTCTTGGTATCCCTACCAGTGAAGGTGATTTAGAAAAACAACAAAATGTCGATGATAGCCTATTCGTACCTCATGCAACCAAATAATTATTTTTTGGCACAAATCCACTAACTTGGTCTAACTAGCAAAGCTACTACTTGTTGTATAAAATCTACAGTTTAATACCGTTATGTGTACTTTACTAGCAAAGCTACACTCGCTGAAGTCTACCGGTCATGCTCATGTCAAACATCTACTCTGCAGCAACAGCGCACCAGGAAATGAGCCGTACGGTCACTAAGGACTGACGGCAGATTTAGCCAATAGGAGACCCTCTACAGTAAATACGACATAGATTGACTTTCCAATAAGCCAATAGGATTGCCTGGCTGGCATCTTAGCCCTCCTATCCCTGTAAATGAAACTAAAGCGAGTTAAAACGATTGACAGTATCTCTAGCGAGTCCAAAAATTGAGCTTTATTAAAAGGGACTGTAAATGACATTGAAATGAAAGTGACAGCACCTTACACAAATCAAAAATAAGAAGTGGGAGGGACTTGAGATGGGCGTGGCTAAACTGTAGTTCGGTTGCATCGCAGCGCATACACAATGGCTGCTGGAAACTGGGGAAAGCAAACAATTTTCAGGCCCGCCGCGTCTAGCAAAAAATATGAGAAAAAAATTATTAAAAATTCGGAAAATAGTTGAAAGTCAAGAAAAACTCAACAGAAAGGATGTTAAAGCGCCCGGGGTAAGTTTGATGTAAATTAAGTAAATTGTTACTCAGTTCTTGAATTAAAATATCGGGGTTATTTAAATTATGAGAGAGGGGTGAGCTGGGGAAAAAGTTTGTGTTAATCAGTACCCAGTTTGGGACCACAGAGAAAACCAAGGGAAGGCACAAGTACTGAAAAAAAATAAAAATAAATTATGTCACTTGTGATATTAGTGTCACGCCGCATGTCCGCGAATGTTAATAACCATAGGAACCAGTAGAATGAAGAAAAGTTGAGAAAACTTTTCACATACTCTCTTAGTTTAGTTATTTTTTGGAATATAATAACAACGGCACTGCGATGACCACCGACAGGAACAGGCGCACTTGGATTCAATAATAATGTCAATATTCCTGCCGTCCGCGTTCACGTTTAATTTCGCCTCATATGTAGGCTTCATCATAAGCAGTGTAAACATATCCTCGCCGATTGAAGCGTCTTATTTCCAAAAGTGCACCGCCAAATGCAACCAAAACGTGTAGGCTACGGTGACAATTCTTTTTCGTGCTATTTCTGTTTTCGGCTATATGCTATCAACGTTTTCATCCATCGCGTGTATCGATCATGCTCCCACGGAGGTGACATTTCGGCCACGGTCCAGTGTAAGCCCAATAAACAAGAAAACGGCAAGAAATTGCTTGTCAATAAAGTACCAAAATGGAGGGAGAACTTAAGGCAAACTAATTGGGCTGTGCTTAAGAGATGATTGTGCAGCCTGTGCCCTATAGGTTATTGCAAACAGCTTATTTTAGGTGTATTAGATTACCAAAAAAAAACACCCAACTTCTATTCAGTATTCAGTTTGATATCAGTTTGGTATCCTCCTGTAGCTTCTGGTATTAAACAGTAAAATATTGTATTGTAACCCACTGGACACTTAATTACAGGGTGATGCCTCTGGTAGCCTCTAGAGAAAGTCCAGAACAACTAGACTAGAAGCCTGTGTTTGGGTATATTTGTTGTTCAATTATGTTTCCTGCCCATTAAGGTATATTTCAAAGTAGCCAGATATTGTTGGTTGGATAGCTGTAAAATATGCTTCCCTGCTATGATATTGGCAATGCTGATGGTATCACTTTCTGAAAGGAGGAGTGTTGATATAATGTTGACAATGTTTGGTCAAATCTCTATGCCTGTGTTTACACCTGCCCTGCAACTTACACTCACACTGTACATTTTAACTGTAATTTGTCAGTGTTCATTACACGGTTTTGACATTGGCCTTTTAGCCAGTAACGCCAGTCTGTGTGCTGATTGCTTGTGTATGTGCAACAATGCAGTGTATTAAAGTCCTAATCTGTAACAAAAGGGTATGACCTCCCCTGCAGCAGATGAGCAAACCACACAGGATGGAAGATGTGCTTTTATTTTGTGTTTAAGTGTCAGAAATCTGAATGGGAGGACTGACGGCTGACATGAGACTTGAAATATTTGTTGAAGTTGAAAAGGGTTTATTTGTGCTTGTGTCTTGTGTGATGAGATAAGCGGTGAAACTAGATCTGTATTTGGAATAATTATGGGATGAGAAAGTTGGAGGGGGTATTCTTCTGTCTGTAGATCATGACATGTAGAGTGTCATCTGAAGCAGATTTTTGCTCATCAACTTTTTTCCTTAACACTTCATTTTTGACAGGCTTTCTTAAAACAATCTCTGCGTTATTCACAGATCAATTGTATCAAATGTATTTGTGGGTGTTTAAGGAATTTGGATGTAAATACTACACACTAATACTACATACTAGTTACTGTATGTGAGTAGAATTTTGAAGCAATGCAATTATTTTAGTTGGCTACTTTTCGGAGTCTGTACTTGTATTGGTGTAATTGTTAAGTATTTACTCCTACTTTTGAGCAAGGTTTATTTCATGTCCAAAGATTAGAAGAAGTCTGTCATTTTTAATAAGAACTTGACCTCAAGTTTGATTGAAATTTCAACCATGTAATTTTACTTCTATTAGACTGAAATATTTGAGATTCCTTTCCACCTCTGTTGATAATTTAGTCTAGATAATATAGACATTTAAGATGTAACAAGCAGTTTGTGCAAGTGCAAAAAATAAAAACAAAGGTACAGAATGATATCCACGGTATATAATCTTCTAGAATAAAATTCACAGGCTTGTTGACAAACCAAAAACATGAAACATGAAATGCATGTTTATGTATCCTCATAAAGTTTAATATAAATTTGATCTAAAGAGTCAGTTATGAGGATAGCAAAACATTTGTTTGTGATCAAATCTTTTGTCAATGAATATGTGATGTTTTTTTACTCTTGTTTGGGAAAGGCCTAATACGTCAAGCTTAAGTATTGATAAGTCTTAATTAGGGCAAAATAGTCAGCTTGTCATATTTATCATATCAATATTTTGCAGCAGTTCACCTAAATTTCATTAGAATTTTATTAAACACTGAGGATACAAAATACTTGAATTAACTCTTCATTTAAATTGATAGATTTTTATAACATTTAATTGTTTATAGGTGCAAAAGAAGTTTTGAACTTGTAGAGTTGAATGTTTACAAGTTTTTTTAACTTGACTATGACACTAATCTCAGTCCTTACCACGCTGTAAAGCTGAGGCAGAATGAATTATGTTACCTTTCTTTATTTTATAGGAATGGATGCAATTGTGATGGCAAAGAAAAATTTAAAGTTTGCTTTTAAAGTATGGTGTTAAATTGTAGTGCATCTTCCACTTCAGAAAAAGGATAGGTCAATAAGTATCTTTCAACTTGGATTTATTGCCAAAAATGAATGCAATTTTTGTAAAACCCTGGCTGTGAAAATTGCGGTCTCTCTACACTCTCTAGTGTGATTTTCACTCTGATGTGTCACTTGTGAGTTTTATAATGATAATGTAATGTGAGGACAACTGATCTGTCAATGCTGCACTCAGTCAGTGTTATGTATAGCAGTGCATTTAACTGATTGTTTTTCTTTTTCCTGATATGTCCTGTGTTTATTCAGCAGGTTTTCATCTCATTATTTTTACTTAGCTGAAATGTTACTTTTTAACTTTGGTCAGTTTAGGCACAAGAGGTGGAATTCTATAGACTTCTCTGTTTTGAAATGAAGCCTTATAATAATTCTGGCTAACGTAATTTTACTCCAGTTTAGCCTAATATGGAATCCCAGATGGTTTGAGATCAGCCAACAGTGACTTTTAGTACAAACACTGAAAAATGTAACATGCCTTGTTTTCACAGATTCTGCAGTTGGCCAAGTGCCAATCCTGCAGTTGAATTTGAATAATAGTAGAGGAGCTAAGGCGTGTGATTATGCACTTTTTGAATATAGCATCACACATAGAAGTAGTTTTAGCCAGAGAGCATTCGCAAGTTTTAGAGCAAGTTCTAGAGCATCTGTAGCGGCCATTTTACAAAATGCCAACTGGGCTCAGTAAGATGGTCAGTGAGGTCATTTCCCAACCAGAGTGCCCAGGTTTGATCCCCCATGTGATCAAACCAGCTGAAATTTCCTTGAGCAAGATTGTAACGCCTATACCTGCTGCACTAGCTGGCCGACGTTGCACCCTGACCAGAGGGTGAAAAGAAAATGTCCCCATCCAAAATAAAAATCAATCCCGCCACAGGGGCCAGACTTTACTGATGTCACATTACCGAAACTAAACCACACTGGTGCAGTATGTCCAATGATGACTCGAAATTTTAGTAGGTATATAAGGAATGAAAATGAGTTGCTTATGTACAACCGTGCCAAAAAAGTACCCTCAAAACTTTTTTTCATTAGTCTGGGTAGTTTTGGTCACTGTTACACCCTGATGTCACCAACCACAAAATCAAGCATTCTTCTAAATGGCTTTCCCTTTCTCTCTGTATTTCTTTTGTTTGTTCCCCAGGCCCCTGAGTCCG
>CABFOQ010017056.1:12194-25735 GCA_900660455.1 Gephyroberyx darwinii | reverse complement strand
CCCCCCCCCACACACACACACACACACACACATCTTTTCACCTCTGCAAAACCCCACTTTTTTTTTAATAAACCATCAGTCCCCCTCCCGTGGTGTGTTGGTCCCTTCCTCTGGCGGCTGGGACCAGACGGCGAGGCCTGCTGTGGTTTTAATGGGCATTAACTGGGGGGCTGTTGAGGCTGAAGTGCTACAAAACCACAGCGCCGGTGCAGGCTCTCTGAGAATGTGAGCGTGTGTTGTGTGTCTAGAAATTATGGGCATACTTTGTGTGCTCGTGTGTCTTACAGTGGAAACCCACTGAGCTGCATCACATCCATTTAACTGCAGTGCACCCCCACCATAGCTGGCAAATTGCACCTATAACCTTGCACCAAAACATTTATCATCTAGGCTTATTGCCCCACTCCCCACCCAAAAAAACAATTACTATTGTAATTACGTATTGCAGCACAACTGTCCATGCATCATGATCCAAATAAGTTACTACAAAACCTACTGGAAATGATCATGGGTCTCTAACTAAAATACTACAGGAAACACTAGAATTTGTTTTTAATTCCTTGAAGCTATATTGTACGCAGTGCAAACACAACCAGAGACAGAGCCTTGACGGACACCTCCTTGACCCTGCTGGCCTGTTCACCTCACTGCTCTCTGTCTATAGCAGGGACGGCAGTGTAAGGGGGCTGATAGCCATCACCCAGAGACACTGAGGAACGTCTGGAAACGACCCATCCTCTCTCGTCACACACACACGCGCGCGCACACACACACACGCGCGCACACACGGACACACACACACGCGCACACATATACGTCACAGGGCAGACGGGACTCAGCGGCACCAACAAGGCCTCCACGGGCTCCAATTAATACCCCAGCCCTTCAAATCCCCTCATCTCCTCATCTTTAAGAGCTGACTGTAGATTAAATATTAATGCATCAGCACAGAGAGAGAGATAGAAGACTCCTACATGGCCATCAATAATAAAAAAAAAAAACATCCCACAGCTCACAGTTGTTCCTTGGCTGGCATTGCAGGCTGACAAAAAGAAAGGGGAAATGAGAAAACTGCACGGTAAACAGAGGAGTCTTAGCTTTCCTTGGCAGTTTGGATGGCAGTGGCATTAGCTGTTTCATAGTGTAATGGGATATCGAGCAAACAAGGCTTGCAGAAAAATCTAAATGCACACTGCATGTTGACATGCTGAAATAAGAGTGAAACACAAAAAACATAAAATTTGCAACATATAAAAGCAAAAAATACTTTTAACACTCTAGATGTCTCACAATGACCATGACTGGTTTTAAGTCACAAGGAAAAGGCATTTTGATCAGGGTGGGAAATTATTTTTTTGATCCACTAGCCACTGTGCCTGGTCGCTTTCTAAATTCTACCAGCCACTTTTTTAAAATCAAAGTTAATAGCTAAACATGATTAAAAAAATATTATAGTGTTGATATATTTATTCAAGCATGTTGACAATTATGGAACGCACATAAAAGCACAAAATACTGACAATGTGACCAAAAGAAGCTGCTTCAATCTAACATTCACACATTCAAGAGATCACGGAGAGCAGAATGAGATGCTTTAAATGTTATTAAAATGTTGCCTTGCTTGTCATGTCAGCACTTCTCAATGAAATATCGCTCTTTTTTCCTTTGGTCCCAATGTCTCCTCCGTCGCTTGCTGCAACGCAACGCTTTCTGTTAGCTAGTCTTACTAGCTTCAGGGTAGACAAGCTAAGCTGATGTAGTGGGCGGTAAGGCTGCCATACTTCATGTTTCCTTGATAACAAGATTGCATAACAACATTGTTTATTTTCAACCTACACTGCTAAGTACGGTGCCCGGGAGTGGCCATGGGAAAAATAAAAAGGGATAACGGACATAAACAGAGTGCAGTGCATTAGTGGCGCTGCAGGAGCATGTTTCGTAAAGGTCTGCTAACTGGTCAAAATCACCCGCATTTGGCATGTGGTGGCTGTTCATTTGATGTATTTTACGGTATAAACAGGATGTTGGGGAGGGACGTTATATGGGGAGGGGTTCAAAAGTGTTCAAAAGTTTCAAAATGCTTCACCCATAATCTTAAACTATCTCAATTTCTGGATTCTGGTTCCAGTCCACCAGGACCCAACCATGGTGTCTTAGGAAAAGGAAACAGTTTTCATGGGTGAACACACAACAATGCACTGCCATGCAATGTTGCCACTCTGTTACTTTAAAGGTTATGAATTTGCAGGCTTTACATGATGGGAGGGGGGGGATTGTTCAAAAATGTTTATGTACACCTACTGGTACACCATGAGGTAACCACTAAAAATAGTTAAGTAAAAGTAATGGGATTTTGATGTAAAATATGAAAAAAAAAAAAAAAAGGTAATTTATTGTTAAATAGATATACATGATATTGAGAATTAGCTAACAAGGTGAAAAAGTCATATTTCATTTTAATGTGACATTAAACTAATGACTTAACATAAACTTGACAACTGTTCATGCCATTTCAAAAGCTTGCTCGTGAAGCGTAAGCTAAGGAGTCAGTCTATCTGACCATTTTGATGTCAATACAGCTGCAAAAGAGAATCTAACATGTTACATGGAGACACATACAATGATGTGCGAAATCCAGTCGGCCCGTAGTAAAGCTGATGTGACAACCGAGCTAGAGTGGAAATCAATTATTCATTGGCAAAAATGCATAACAAACAAAGGGGAACAAAGTGTCTACCAGTGGGCCGTTAGCAGCGCCCTCATTAAGTGAAAGAGGATACAGTTCTGGGAGGATGGTGGCATCTTAGGGTTGACAAGTAGCCCTATTGATTAGTAATGATCTCTTGTAACAATATGACTTCAGCCGCAGCCAATTGCTAGCAGTGGGGACTGTTAGAAGTCATCCTACGGTTTCAAAACCTACAAAACAACTTGTTTGCATGAAATAAGCAAACGGTATAAGACAATGCAATCACACACTGCAAGTGTTGGCCTCGACCTCAATTGTGTGGTCTCTTACTCCTCCCAGTGGCAAAATGTGGGAAATGAATATTCCAGCAACAAAGCATCCACCACCAATTGAGATGACAATCATCACCTTATGTGAATTTCGACGCGTGTAATTGTCATATGAGCACAAGTTATTTTAAGAGGGTAAAGTCACACTGACTTATTTTCTGCTCATTGCTGCCAAATGCATGTCTAACAATAAAGATCAAGTTTCAGGACTTTTAATGCAAATGTAGGGCGATTTCAACTCTTGTTGGCATAGTGCCCCATATTGTATGGAATTGTACAAATGATTGTACAAATGATTGTACAAATGTCGCGCTTTTTCATTCATTTACTGATTGGGCCAAGGGGTGACCTTTTTCAAGACACTCAAAATGGTGGAGAGTCCAATACGGCATACATTAAATCTTTAAAAACGATCCCTCTCTGATTTCATCATACATTACTTGACAGACAACTGTATGTCATTTATTTACCTTGTAGGAAGGTAAGAAGCAGAGCACCCCCTTGGCCACGACTTGGCAGATGTGCAGCAGCAGCATTCCCACCTCATCCTGGAAGGCATAGGTCTCGGCATGCTGGAAGGTGGCGCACAGCTTTCTGCCTTGGGGCCCTGCACCCACAGTGCCCACCCATACCTGTGGAAAAAAAGGAATTTGAAATATGAGATGTATTGACATCTCATGGGGATGAAATGGACTGGGGACTTTGCTGCTGGAGAGTGAATAGTTTAAATAGGCAAAGCATGATGCCTTGCAACGTAGGGATCACAGCATCTTTTACTTTGGTCAATACTAAAGCATCTGCATTGTTAATGGGGTTCAAAAACCTATCGAGAATGCCTAGCTATTCTTTTTTAATCATACTATATATGAGTTCTGATCTTTGTACAGTCATGCTTTCCATCAGACTGCCCCAAAATGTGTCATACCAGAGCGCAGCAGTTTTTCCAGAAGCTCAGTGACATGGGCATGGGGGTGGAAGGTGCGCCTACTGACCTGTGACCGGTTGATAACATGGTTGGCCTCCAGCTGGATGGAGAACTTCACCCCAAGTTCTGAGGAGAAGGAGCCCATGGGTGACAGGGTGCCTGAGGTCAGCACGATGCTGCGTACCGACCCACTGAGGTCAGAGAAGGCCTGGAGATATATGTACAGATACAACAAGCCTCACATGAGTGGTGTTTGAGGGCTAGGTTATACTACCGGTGTTTCCCATACAACCTATTTCAGCGGCCCGCCCAGGTAAATTAACAGTAATTTTTGATTTAGGATTCATTTTAAATCAAAAATTACGGTCAAGTTCGGTCAAGTCCACTGCACTGGAAATGCTCTGCACAGCAACATGTTACTACAAATATAATGAATATATGCTGCATTTGACACAAATCCCTAGACCAAATACCTAGTCACAGTGTCAGAAACGAACTTTAAGGGTCAACTGACAAGGGCTAAAATGATTTATCTACATTTTTACATTTATCTGCCTTCATGTATAGAATCAGGTACTGTGTGTTAATTGAACTTGCTCATATAATCGTCCAAGCCTGTAAGTCATTATGAAGTGGCACAGAAATCAAATTGCAACAGGAGCATTAAGTTGCTGGCCAGTGTGGTGGATGACCCTTATTGATTTGTCTTCCAGTCAAATGTTACCCGTATTTGGCGCTTGGTAGGTGTTCATTTAGGACCCTGCCTAGTCAGATTCATCTTTGTTTCTGAACATAGATTTATTTGGCCCACATCGGAGTGTCTGCCCGGCCTAACCTCTCACCACGGCAGGGTTGAGGCACCAGAAGCTGAGCGTCAGGACCTTGGTCTTGACTTTGGTGCTCTGGCGGCGACGTTGGCGTGGCCGAGAGAAGAAGCCGTTGGCATCGGGGATATCGAGCTGGACCTGGTTGGTCCAAGTGTAGCTTTCCTGCAGAGCCACTCGGTAGTCTTCAGCGAACCTACAGACACACAGAGCAGAACCGAGGTACTGCTCAATTCAGATTTTGTCATAGCTCGTCTGATACACTTGGGTGATATATATATATATATATATTTACACCAATTCTGGTCAAATGGGTGTCGCTAACTTGTTGGGTTGTCTCTGACCTGCAGTTGTCCCTGTAGAGGAAGTCCAGCACCATAAAGAGGCTTTTGAGGACAGCGGCGGTGGTTGAGCTGATGGTTGGGACCTGCACTGTGTCCTCTTTACCATTAACCAGACCAACACGCTCCTCTTTCTCCAATACCGCCATTAAGTGTTTCTGCCAGAGAGGGAGAGAGAGTGCAATGCTATTGATGATCACCAACCATGTGAAACCAAATAAAAAAACAGTTACCACAGCAAAGGCGGCTCCAACTGAAGCGAAGAGGTGTTCACTGGAGTTGAAATTTTTCCAACTTGAGCAAAAGATTTGTCTGATGCAGGAAAAGCAAAAACAAATTTGCTTCTATCCAGGTGCCTGTAAATTTCTCCCCCCCACTTAGTAAATGGGTAAAATGTCCATTGGTTATTTGTTACCAATAACACTGACCAATGGCACTAAAGCATTAAAATCCAGCATGATAGAATAAAAAATATAATGCTTAAGCAGAGCTTCAACTAACCTACATCGTCTCATCAAGAAAGATGTCAACTGAAACCACTGATCATAATGGCTGGTCTATCTCTCCCTCCTGCTCTCTGTTGTGTCAAATAGTGACACCATCATGCTTGCATGTTTCAAATTTCACTGCTTATTTTTTCAGGTCAAGCCATCATACTTCCCAGTATGAACAAAGGGTAAGAGGCTGATAAAGCAGGACAGTCTACAAGTAAAGCCAGCCTAGTTGGTCTACCTGCAGCATGCGAAAGGTGTCAGCGGTGATGCCCAGGCCGTGGAAGATGCCCAGGATGTCCTTGCCATTCCAAACTTTACAGGCACTCTCAAAGCCCCGCTCAGACAGCAGGCCCTGGCTCTCCTGGATCCAGCTACACCATGGGACAAAAGCACAACACTACTAGATCTCCAACCATACTGATAAGCATCAGACACAAGCAACACTAAAGCTAATTTAAATCAATTTTAAAAGAAAATTCCAGACACAACAAAACAGACACGCGTGTGTGCTTGCATATGTGTGTGTGTGTGCGCGTGCGTGTGTATTAGAGATTTACTGATACTAGTTTTTCAAGGCAGATGCTGATATATATTTGAATATAGAACCAAATTTCATCCTGAAAATGGTCACATTTAAAGCTATTGAATTAGCACAAAATATTAGCTATTGGAAGCTTGTTTGAACAATAGACAGCACAAGGTTAGCAAGGTTTTAGCTTGGGTTATCACGCTTCTGCTGAGCCCAGCTGAACTCACCACTGTTTAGACATTGTGGGAGACAAGATGGACCCAGGTGAAACTGGAATTGAGGACGCTCCATGAAGTTTCAAATCTGCTGTGTGGCAGCATTTTGGGTTTACAATTGAGGAAGAAAATTGGAGTAAGATAACTGACAAGACAAAAATACAGTACAGTTTTGTCTGTATTCTAAGAGCCTTGCCTTACAGTAATACTAGCAACATGCTGCACCATATACAGTTCTGAGAAAAAGAGTTTGTGAACCCTTTTGAATGAACTGTATTCCTGTATAAATGGCTCCTAAAACATGGTCTCAACAACTCTTCTCTGGAGGTCGTCTGAAATTTCATATTCCACTTCAAAAGATCTCTTTTTTGGAGAGCTATGGGCTGAGATTAACGCCACCAGAAATTGAATTGCATTTATTTGAATTTGCTATGCTCAAATTGAAAAATTGAATTCAAAAATTGAATTTGGTGGTGGAAAAGGCCAATAATAGTCTAACCCTTATTCATACAAATGATAAATAAATCTAAGTCACTGACTTAAACAGGCTATAGCAGAAGGCCCTGAGTGGCTCATGGTTGGAGCGTCTGATGTTGCTGTTGACCATGCCATCCAGCTCCTCCCTCGCCATCAGCAGGCTGTTGTGGTCCAAGGTGAAGCTGGAGCTCTCCCTGGCACAGTCCTCTATATTGTGGGCCTCGTCCAGCACCACAATCTGGCCTGCCAAGTTGATTTCCATCTGGGGAAGATGAGAGAGAGTGTCAACCTCTGCTTTCCCAGTAACTGTGGCTTCCACAGCTACCTATTCACATATGAGCCATTTTAGGTACATCTCACTGGATTTAATCCCAACTCAACAATATCCTGTTCTGTTTATCCCTACACCCTGATATAACTCTCCACAAACAATGAACAACTCTCAACTAGAATAAGGGTCTTCCAGGTGACATACCGCACCCTCTGGCAGCCATAATGAAGGCCTTGAGTAACAAAGGCTGAGTGCATTTATAAACTTAAACAGCTGTCTCAACAACAGTCATTTTTACTTTAACATCAGTATGTCTGACTACATGACCTATAATTGTACGTGAGTCTTTTGTTAATATTTAAAATAAATATCAGTGGGGGTATCAGTGAGACAGGAGAGGACAATATATTGTAGTCACTGTTACCTGTAACACTGTAACAAACTTCACTTTTCGCTATACATGTTACTGTATGGATCCACACCCACTTACTCTCAAATATCTTTTTTTTCTAGCCCCGGTGTTACACAGTATATTTATTATTTGTGCACAGTCAATTCTTCAGTGGACCTCCATGATGGCATCAGCCATGGTTGCTAGGAGATTCGGGATGCTAATGCAAAGCCTCTATTAGAAATGTCCTGACATGTTTCAATTTGATTGCACCTTCTACTTCTGTCTGCTGATGTCCTCACCCCCGGTTTAATTCCCTCTAATTGTCCTTTCCCTCCCATTCTTCCTCTCTAACCCCACTTACACTCTCTCTGATGAGCGGGTCTAAGAGGTAATTATATGGGCAGAAGATGATGCAGGCATCCTGCATGAGTTCCCGGGCGGCGTAGTAGGAACAGGAGCGCAGGCGTCGGCCCAAGCTGACCAGGTCCTCGATGTCCCAGGCCTGGTGGAGTCCGTGGACCCCTTGCAGTGTGTTCTGGTCTCGCATCCTGTGGGTGCCGTGGTAGTAGGGGCATGACCTGCCCTGGGGGGGAAAAAGATATGGGAGTGGTAAATAGACTGTAGACACGTATGAGTGCAGATATATCGGGAGTCGGGACAATATTATTATTATTACAATCAGATGGGGGCCAGTCAGTGTCGTCCACCTCTGACATGATGCAGTTTGTTTGATTGCATATCTATTGTAGAATTGATCAATACTACACTGTTTATGGGAAGCCGTTAACCTGAAGTGATTCTAATGAGACATTTTGAAGTATACATGAATATTAGTAGTAGTAGTGTGATACTAGTACTACTGGTAATCCAGTAGATTGTACGATTAATCCAGAGATTGTAAAATGTTGAATATCAGAATCTCTAACATATAACTCTCTGACTCCAACCCATGACCACACTGCCAAGCTGCAGTGTGGTCACACTGAAAAGCTGCCTCAGTTGTAGTGATTTTGCAGCAAATGTTAGGTGAGAACTTAAACTGCATCTAGGAAAACTGTATTTTAATGTATCCATTCCAAAGATAATTGGTTTGTTTAATTCCGTGTTTCCAGTTTGACCTGAGGTGACATATTTCAGTTAGTGTGTTATATCAGGTTTTCACACTACTGTAGCGGTTTCCATATCATGACACACTCATGCAGTGAATGTATTCGATGTGTGAAGGAGAGGCATCTCATGTACTAAGCCCCAATTACCCTGTCAGGGGAGGTGCCTGCTTTAGTCGCCACTCTGTCCCACCCTATATCCCATATGAATGCAACGGCTTGAGGTGACAAAGTCAGTAACCTTCAAATGCAATCATCTCTATATGAAAGGGTATGTCTTTACAGCACCTCCTCTTTTACAGTGATGCGTTAAGGCGGTCGGGTCAGCTTGCCCCCCTGGTTAAACGGAGGGCGGCCTCTGAATAAGTGAAAACACCATTAGTCAAAGCCTGTGTGTTTGTGTGAATCTTTGTGTGTCTGTTCAGCATGGTAACCTGATGCTGACTGTAGACAGCCCTGAAGTGACAAAGATGCAGAACATCAGTGACACCCACTCTCCAGTCTGGGGTTATGACTGGGCCGCTCTTTCATATGAGAAGACTTAAGGTGACACGGTAGGCAGACACCTCCACTGACAGCGTAATTGTCCTTATTACACTCGGCGTCTCACCTTTTGGACAGTATGGGGGGTTTTGCAGCAACTAAAGTGTCTTATGTCCCTACATAAAGGTCATTCGATGGCTCTTGACATTTCAGTGTGTCAAAAGAGCCTGTTGGACCAATTGTGGATATTGTGGCAACATAATTGGTGCTCTGAGGCTACAGTGTTGGGAGGAGTTTTGTCTGGCTTTAGTTGTTAACTGTGGGTTTGTGTTACGGGGTCTATGGAAAACTGTGCATCAAGGGTCTCTTTACAGTATGTGATAGGGGTGAGGTTCATGGGATTAGTATCATCACACACCCTGGAGTCCCAGACATCTATGTGCTTGTGTGTGACAGAGAGAAATCAACTTGGCTGGTAAAATTGTCAAAGTGGAGGGTAAATTTCGTAACCCAACAGCTACTGTGACCAGTGGAGAAAATGTTCCTTCTATGGAGAAAGTGTGTGTCATGAGGTGTTGGTTTTCACAGCTGGATTGGGGTCAACCACAGTTCAAAAGAGTCCAATTCAGGTCTAGAATAGTCCATTGTAAGGTAAGAGGGTACAACAAATAGAGAGGCTGAACTGGCCTAAGTTGTACAGGTGATGACCCTTCCATGGAACAAAAGGGCCCAACTGGTAGCACGACAACCCTTCCAGTCACAAGTAAGACAGACGTCTGCAATGGTAAAGAAATTAATTATGTTGCCATGATAATAGAAATAAAAACTTTCGACAATATTATGCATGTCTGAGATAAATGGATTTTGACGTTATTGAATGCATCAGGGTTAGACCGATATATTAGTATGCTGATATACCAGGCCAATATTGGCCTTTTATTAAAAATCAAATATCAGCCAGTCAATGCCACCTCTGATATGACAGAGGTTCCTACTTTTTCTTCAATGAAACCTGCCTCACCCTGCATTAAAGCTGCACTAGGCAACGTTGCACATAATAGCAAGAGGTAACTTTGAATTGAAGGTTTCAAAACCCAGAAATCATGTGGGTTAAATGTGCAATCTCTGCCCTAAATGTCTTCTACTCAGTGTCTGGTGTCAAGTCTTGTCTGGACGGAGTGTTCGCTTGCTGCTGGTTAGGAGACACTTGGGTTTCACTCTAAAGTTTTGATTTGTCACTTCCTGTAGACCGAGAAGTGTCCATACCTGACACCAGAATTGAATCTGGGCAATTAGGGAGAATCTAGGGTATCTAACTGAAGGGCATGGGACACTTCTCTCTTGCAGTCCCACTTTGTGATTTAAGGCTGATAAGAGGGGTGTATTTTCACATTAAAATATTGACCAGAGCAATATTCTAACCCACCTAAAATAATTTGGTTTCAATGGAGAATTTTAGTACCCCATGGTTTAATTGCTGTTTCAGGGGTTTTTAATTTTTTGGTATTCCCAAAAAATGTGATGCCGAATTTCAGCATAAAATATTGTCTAGCGGCAATTTCAACCGGAAAATATTGGTTGAACCCTTTGTGTGTGTGTGTGTGTGTGTGCCAGTCTCCCTACTCACATCCTTTGCCTCCAGCAGGTCCTTACAGCGTTCATTGCGGTTGGAGTGAGGTGCCACATCTGGGTTGACACAGGTATGCTCTCTGCTGGACAAGATGGTCATCGGTACACTGGAGTAAAGTGTGCGCTTTAGCTCGTGGGTGATCTGCGTAATCTGCTTATGTGTACGCGTGCCAAAGAAAATCTTGGGGATCTTCTTTTTATCATCTTTGTCTTTGTCCTTGCCCTTCACGCTCCCTTTGGCCAGAGCACATGGGCACAGAGTGCACAACACAGGCAACTGCATGGATAGAGACAAGAGACAAACAGTGAGAGGCAGCTAACAAATGACAAATAGATCCAAACATCTCAGTACACAATCGATATGACTGATGAATTGGGGCATGCAACACTGCAACATTTCAGTCCCTGATGACCAACACAACTGCAGCCGCACAGAGGAAACCACGTTGTTCCAGTTATTTTCATAATATTCTAAATTCTGAACGACATTTATCCTTTGAGTGTATTGTGGTACCAAAAAAAGATCAAGTCATCATTATTATCCACTGCCTGAATAGGTCATCTGACAGACTGTCTTGTATACACCATTGAAAAACATACGGAGAGGCATAAAGAATTTGTATCCGTACATAGGGAGTCCTGTCAGTCTGTGTCAGATGACCTTTTCTGGGCCTGAAAGATGATAGGCCACCATTGTTGGGGCTGAGAAAATCTAGCTGCTTCATAATTGGCTGTCCAATGACATGTGGTGGATTCTTTCTCTCCCGCTCACAGGTGAAGTGTAGCCGGCAACGCTTATGAAATCGATCCTGCTCATGTGATGAGCTCTTTTAAGTGGCCTACTTTCCGACCATTCAATGGCTCTCATGCATCATACAATCACTGGCTTCTCAATTCCAGTATTTTGGAAGTGTTGTCCAATGATAATATGACTCTATGGTCTAAATGCAACACTAATTTTCAAAGGATTTTCATTTGACAGGGAAAAAGATAACTAGGCAACATGATTCAACATTCCAGAGGAATTAGCTGAGACATGAAGTCTGCACACAAGAATGTATTAGCATACAAACACGTCTTGAAGGAGGGTCTTTCTTTCACTTTAATTTGTATTGCCAATGTCACCCTTAGTTAGTAGTTGATCTGGCTACTTAGTAATGTCAAAAAATAATGCTGATTTGGGTGGAAAATCTCAAACAATCCAGGAGCCTCCAGAGTATAGCATTCATTTTGAGTTGAGAGGATCCAGGTAGTACATACTCATGGCATTACAGATTGCACTAATGGTCATATGCTTTCTAGCACTGCATGAAAAAGATAGCTCCACTTCAGAAATATGGACTTGACGGTGTCCAGATATAGTTGAGGTTAAGTCCCCACATGTATGGATCAAATCCCACCAGAACTTTCTCTCACGTGTCCTCTCTACTATCCTCTCAATAAATACAAATCCTAAAAAGGTAGGTGAACTGAACTCTCCTTTTTAAAAACAAGGAATATTGAATGGACTGTCTTAAATAGAGCAGGTGCAAAGAGATGGTGACCTCCTGGACTTATGTCCTTTAAGTAGTTGAGCCTTGAGGATGGGCCTTCTGTTGACATTCCGGCACACTGCATTGTGGGACAGATAGTGGCATCAATCCAGAAGACTTTATGCAACTTGTCTAATGAGAGGTATTCTCTTTTAGTCCTTTATAAAAAAGCATTTGGCCCATAATATATTTTGATATCATAGTGTTTGGAGTAAATATTAATCTCCCAATATCCCCAAAATCCTCTGCGACTGACCAGTATGATTACACCTAAAAATTAATGCTAGGTCATGTCATGCATCACAACTTATGCTGGGGATCTAAAGCCAGCACTTCTGACGAGAGATGTGGGGCTCAAGTTACCCGGTGGCTCAGACTCTCCAAGCATGTTTGCCCATCAAATATTACAATGTGTGATGGAGTGGAGGCCAAAGAGAGCCCTTAGAGAGCTGTCTCTCAGAGTTAAGAGGGATAAGGAGCCCTGAGCCGATGTGAAAAATAAACAGAGGTGCTGCAGGGCCCCAACACCAGTTCAGGTTACCTTTCTCCTCTGGAACAGTTACGCTCCACAGCCTGGGCCCTGGGCCCGATCACCTTACCTGCTGCTGCCACATTAAATAGAGCCATCCAAATATCCTGGCCCAAGATGGCCAATAATTACTTATTCATCGGCAGGTGGGGGGAGAAGGGGGAGGTTGGGGCAGGGGAGAAGGGCTTGCTGATGAATAGAAGCTCTTGTCACAGGCAGCAGCAGGAAACAGCTGACACAAGGGTATCCTTTTACGCGCCTGCCTCCCGAGATGCCAGGACAACAAGGTTTCAAGCCTGGCCCCACAGCCCAGAGCAGACACCCCCTGGAAAGGAATGTAGATAACTGGCGAAAGGGGCAAATAGGGCACCAGCTCTGCTAGAAGCAGGAACATACCGCCTCTTTCAGTGCAGGACAATTCCACTGGTGTTGCTTCTTGGGAGACACTGGCAACGGGAAACCCTTGCTTTCTCGGTCACACAGTGTGCGACTTGAGAGAGTTGGTGTGTCTTATTAACACAGCATTTTATAGCTATACACCTGTACTGTCAGGTTTGAATGTGTACAGGGTTAATAATCTATGTATAACCAATTTGACTGGCACTTTCACATAGATGAATGGGCAGCATGGAGGCTGTGGTGTTACTGAATACCTCAGAGTATTCACAGGTAATGATACCCAGGCTTCTCTGCTGCTACTGCTATACTCCGCTGCCAACACCTGAGAGATGGAAATCTCACACACCGGGGGGCCAGTCGAAGGGCGTTGAGGGG
>CABFOQ010017056.1:1231-12166 GCA_900660455.1 Gephyroberyx darwinii | reverse complement strand
TGAGGGGCCGCGGGCTGTGGGCCGGCTCTGTATCACTGGCGCCTCTCACTGGACGGCAATTTGCTCCTCATTGCGAAGCCTTCGAAGGCTTGGAATGCATTCCAATAAGGGTGGGCTCCAATAGCCAATACCGCGGAAGACATGACACCGAACACCCCCTCCTCCCTGCATGAACACACTGTGTAGGTAGGGGCCCTGGCGAATATCTGCCCTCCGAAGCACCTGTTTATCCCTGGGGCGCAGTAACCAGCGGGTGAACCCCATTCAATATTTATCCCCGTGGCTTTCACAGATCAGCGGCCCAAGTGAGGCAAACCCTCTTAATTAAAACTGGAGCTTGCTTCAAAGGACCCCATTCAGGCCGTCAGTCAGCGCTCATGGGACAAAAGAGCCAGGGTCATGTAGCTGCAGGGAAACCAGAGACAGCCGCGCTTTTTCGACTTCGCTTTCCCTCCTCCTCTTTTTCCACCTCCCACCATCCACAGCTCCAAATCCAAGCCACACACCTGTGGCAGTATTAGATGTAGTTGTGAGAGTTTACCCGTTCTGGTGAGCAGTGTAAGAGCATTCTTTGACTCTGAGCTTGTATAATGATTATGGGTAACCTGTTGGTCTGTGGGACCTGGAGAGTACACAGTAACATGGATTATTCAACACCACAGCATCTTGATACCTTTCACAGCACGGTGTTATCTGATGCACTCGGTTTGATTGCTTTTGACCGCAGCAATGCGTCCGTGCAACATGCTGTACGTTTTCTTGTAAAGACCCAGGAATTTGCCAAACTACTCACGTTATGGGACAAACTCCTACACTCCTACACACTGAAAAGCTCTGGGCTAGCATATAGTCAACACTGCAACATCTGACAGAGCAACTTTGCAATTTTGCAACTAATTCCATGCATTTCATTCTGCTAAAATTGCACAGCTAATAATACAGTACCTCCACCATGGGGCATCCTGCTGGCTCATTCTGTTAATGAGTACAACACAACATGAGTATAAATACCAGCTTATCTTCATGGAATTTTGTTGGAACCTATCTTACCTCTCCTTCATGCCACTGTCAAGTAATTTATAGATAGCTAAATTGATATATTCACCAACAAACCTAACACAGTTCCATAGTCTTTATGAGATGTTACAGAGGGATATTTAATCTAGCAAACAAATTAGTTCTCGTAGGATTTCCCCTCAGTCCTCAATCATCAATACTGACAGCACAGGCATTGGCATCTTGGTCTTTTGTCCCATGACTGGCATAAACGTACTGACCAACAGAGATTTGAGAATACCCACTCCTCTACCTCTTTCCCTGACTGAACTGGCCCTGTGCTTGTGTTGCTGTACTGCCTTGCTCATGTGTCTGAATGAAGATTAAAAAAATAAGATATTCTGACATTTCATTCAGTTCCTGCAAACTGATCGACCATCTGGGTGAATGGTAATTACTTTATAACCAGTTGGATCATTTTGGATCTTTCCAAAGGGAACAAAAAGAAGTCAAACTTGGGATTTGAACTTCCTGATGAATGAAACTGACAGATAACTTGATTGGCCACTCAATAAACAAATAGGTTCTGTTCCTGTTTCTTGGAGTTTGTGATGTCCTGTTTTTACTATCCTTGTTTTTCTGTTTTGTGTTCTTTGTTTTTTGCAAAACACTCTGACAAACCTGTTTGTTAAAAGCTCTTCATAAACTTCAATTATTTGCCTTTGCTTGACTTTTTGTCTGTGACATTCAATTTTGTCACATTTAAAGCCTACGTACAAAGCCTCAGTCAATTGAGTGGAGTGTACCGCCACCCAGTGGTGATAGTGACTGGTAACAATATTACTGATATGGAGCCTCAGATGAAGACTGCAACATAAATTTTACGCCAATATTCAATATCTTCATAAATAGGTATTTTAAAAAATAAAATTACACTAAATATATTAACTACTACTACTACTGCTACTACTAATAATAATAATACATATTCATGTATACTTGTGTGGAATTCAATCTAAATTTAAAATCAGTTCAAGTTAAGGGCTTCCCATAGACGAGCAATGTAGTATTCATCAATTCTACAATAAATATGTAATCAATCAAACTGCATCATATCAGAGGTGGACGACAATGATTGGTTGATATTGTATTTTTAATAAAAGGCTAATATGGGCCCCATATGTCTGCATATACTGTTGTAACCCAGTATCCATGACTAGCTTGTACTCACGCAGCATGGTGAGGGCAGGCTGGCTGTCTGGCTGTTCAGCTGAGGCCCTGACGCCTGCATCTCCTCCTCTGGCCCATCATCTATGAACACCACTCCCTTCTCCAGACACCTCCTCTTACGGCCCTGAAGAACAGACACATCACTTCACATTCACAAACATTGACATTTAACCATTTCCTTCTAAATACCAACTGACAGAAAGGTAAAAAAGTGTCACGCAATACACAAGTATGACACACGCAGAAAAAACACATCAAATTGAACTTGAAAATAAAGCATCTCAACATGAAACAAAATAACAGGCAAGCAGACAACAACAAGTAAGCAGGTTCATGAAAAAAATTGTGTACCTAAGTTCAATAAAAGATGTGTGTACAACAGTAAATGAAAAAGCATCTATGGGTACCTTGTTCTCAGTTACAGTGCGAATACGTTTCCTATCTGGCTGAAAGTCGTCGTCTTTCCCACTGTCTGAGTTCAGGGAAGACTGGAGCTTTTCAGACAGACGAGAGGCCAATGACTGCTTCTTGGGCTCAAATTCCTCTGGTAAAGACGCTGTAACACAGCAAGTAAAAGACACAAACATTGCATGGGTTACATACCGTCTGCAGCATCAATTCCCTCTTTAGAAATGTATAGTCTTTAGTAATTTATCCATTAAAGTTCATTCAGGAACAAGCTTTTGGCACAAAGAAAATGTAAAAATCTTCCAGCGCATGCCATGCCTGTACTGTCAATCTACTGTATAATAATTCTGCAAATAGATCAATTTGATGTTGGCAATGAAAATCAGGAGGGTGAGAGAGACGTGGAGATGAATTAACCCTAAAGTTACAACATTGGCCTACCAGAAGTCTCTGATCTCTCATGCTGGCGAACAAAACCTTGTAAGCACAACTATGGCAAGGGATGGATGAGAAGAGGATTTAATATCCCAACAGTCAAGTACAGGGTTTCTCATGTACAATTATATTTGGGGCGGACTCTCCTAGAAAAAATGTTTTGGATTTATTTGGGTTATTGTGATACACAAAGGGTGTTTTCACACTTGAACTCCCCAAACTTTTGGGGTCATATATGAATGCTTCAAACAATCTGACACCCTCTGAAACAAACTGAACTGAAACCATCTTGGATGGTGGTCTGAGAGCGGTTGGTTTAGAGTTCACTTTGGGGTTTATTTGTTTTTCAACCAAACCACAAACCACTTTGTAGTCACAAAAAGTGATGTCTGATTATTTCCACCAATCACAGTCCCAGTTAAAAGGAGGCTCAGGTGTGCCGGGGCGAGGCCAATCAGCTGTGTCTATTTGTGATTGGTAGAAACTAGCCGTCACTCCTAATTTGCCTTGTAAACCAATGATTTACTCGCAAGGCATGTTTGAAAATTTTCATATTGTCTGTGAGGTCAGTGGACGGGGGCTTTAACGCTGCAACATTTTTAACTTCAATACACAGAAATCATGTAATGTGTCATCAGTTGCTCGCTGCTGTTTAAGGAGACTGTTTGGATTTCACATGAAGTTTTGATTCATCACTTGGAAAAGTGTCCATACCTGACACCAGAATTTTAGTTTCAAATAAGGTAAGAGACGGCATCTCAATTAGGGGGTATGGGCTGATAAGGTGGGTGTATTTTCACATAAAAATCTTGCGTAGAGCAGCTTTAATGAACTAAATCTAATTTGAAACCTTATAACCTTATAACCTTATAAATATTACTTTATAAAGTAATATTGTGCTAAAGAGGACTTCATCAGGCTCGCTAACTCTGCTATATTAGCATATTTAAAATAGAGTAAAATTATGCTTTGAAAGATATTTACTAGGCTCAGATGTTGGAGGCAGTGGCTGGATCAGCTCTTTGACAAGTGACTCAGTCAGGTCCACAACAGCAGGTTGGGCTGTAGGTGAGGCCGCGCTGACTTTGCTGTGGCAGCTACACTGACAGGGGGTGCTGGCATCCGATTTCTTACAGGAGTTTTTATCCTCCGAGGGCCTTTTGCACTCCAGTGGGCTTTCACCTTGTTCAAGTTTAGCTGTAATCACACAAAGAAACACGAAAATACATATTACGTTTCATTACTTTTCATTTTATATGGAAAAATCCAAGAAAATGTGAATGATGAGAACAAATGAGAGCAGTCAGAGCACACCTACCATACTGCGCCTGTTGCCAGGCCACGGCTGAGCAGAGCAGGGCCAAGCTCTTCCCACTTCCTGTAGGACTCTCTAGCAGACAGTGCTGCCCATAGTTCAGCCCTCGCACAATCTGCAGACAAGGCAGCGAAGGGGTTAGCTTGTCAATATCCCAATAAAGGTACTGAGGAACGATAATGTTGCAATTAACAGTTAATAGTATCATTAAAGGCAAAATTCAGACAGTGGTTTTCTTTAAGATAAAAGTGTCCAGACATGCTTCTTTCCTTTTTCCCTGCAATATTTGGATGACAACAGCCCACAAGTATTTAAACAGGTCTAGCGATGCATATGTCAATTTACAATGAGGCAGGCACATCCACCTCAGCTACTTCTGGACAAGCAATTTGCAGTTGTTGTCAGTTGCATCTTCCTGGCTCCTAAGCTTTGTTTTAGTCGGCAGTACTATTCACCAAATTGTCAACACATGTGGGAAGAGATTCGAAGATTCAAAGTGATGCCGTACAGACAGCCTTAACCTAATGTGATTACAAATAGATACATGATTTTAGAACTACTTGGACATTGTTAATCAGTGGTTTGGTTTCAGATATACTGATAAAATTGATGGGCTTGTTGGCAAGTAGACAGGGAGGCTAAAATCTCATAAAAGCTAGCACAATTGTATCTGATAGCCTCGTAACATTATCTTGATTTTGTCTACTTTGGATGCTTTTTTTTACTCAAATTGATTGTCAGTGCTCTTGATACAGAGACCCGCAGTACGTAGTGACAGCTAAATATGCTTTAAGCATGGCTTAAATCTTTAAATAGCTAAAATTAACTTCCATTGGCTGGTTCAAGATAATATATTGATTTTTAAATCAACTCAAAATCAAATCAAAAATCAACTCAATCGCATTGAGCATTGCTTTTCTTCCTTCATTACACCGTAATTCTTAGGTTGCTTGCATGACAAAGCAATTCCTTGTGATTTTCTCATAGGCCTGAATGCACACAGATAACTGACACTGTATCTCTGTACTAGTGAATGGTGAGGGTGCTTGCTCACTGAATTCATCATGGCCAGCTGGGATGGGTAAGCTTTGCAGGGGAACTGGATCTTCACCCCTCCAATAGTGTACTCCACTGTGGGCGCAGCCATGTTTACCTGTCCCTGGTCTACAGAAAGGTGCATGATTAGAACACTGACACATCTATTAAATTCAACATTAGGTAACACAAATAGAAGAAACGTTCAATGGTGAGCAAAGCAACTGTTCGCCTGAGCAACTCATTAGCTCACTAACTAACGTAGCTACAATGGTTTTGTTTACATGGTTTACTTTAGCCAGCTGTCAGTTAACATCTGCGTTACTGATTGACCTACCAGAGACTACCAGAGGTCGGTTATCACCAGCTAACTAACTGCTACTAGCTAAATTAATTGTTGTTAGGTAACTGCTACTAGCTAACAATAACAACAACCAAGTTCGCTGACGTTAATATTTTCAGTCATTAAAATGGTCCACATTCCATGTATGAACTGGTAACTACACAAACCTTTAGCCCAAGAATATCTTCTAACGTTATACGGAGAAAAATGTAAATCGATGGGTGACGATACACGTCTTTCAGGTGTATCCTTTTCCCGCCATGCGTGAATCAAACCGGTGCCAAGCTATCCAGAATAAACAATAAAATGTCCTGTCATAGTTTTCAAAGTAAAACCCTTACTGCGAACATCACATAGTCCGTAGTAAATTATCGCACATTTGCTGTTTATGTTGATTCTTTTCCAAAATATCCTATTTAAATTATATATTCAAAGCCTTACTATTTTTTTGTTGTTGTGTCTAGTGTACGCCCCACTGCTTATTCTTCCAGCAGAGATAAAGTATGCTTTTATTATGAATGCAATCGCCTAACTTCCGGTATTGTTCTGCCTATCTCTGACTGACTCGGTGCAACTTGACGGTTGGCATCGCAGTGGAAGTTACGATTATAAACATCCGCATTGAGAGAAACGAAAGGAGGGGGGGACCAACACCACCCTGCATTCACTGTTAGACCACGTTTTCTGTCACAACTTGTATGTACCTGTATTCTGACATTCTGTATACTGAGCAAATACATCTTTGTCACACACCTTGTCTTGTGTCGCATTTTAAACCCACTTAAACCGCTATAAGTGTATTGTGATATAACATGTATTTTCTTATTTTCCTTACTTACTTAACTCACTTTTACTTTCTTTATTTAATTTTAGATAGATATAGATACATAGAGAAATAGCTAGTTGGTTGAATACATTCATAAACAAAATGAAAAATAAATAACTATACGATTTGTTTTGTTCAATGTTCATTTTGTTGAATATTTTGTTATTTTTATCACCACTTTCCAGCCATATCCCCGTGGGGAAATTGGGTAGCAGGAAATAGTAAGAGGATTGTGAATATACAATATGTGAATATGTGAAATTGCAGCATATATACAGGAAGTGCAAAGGTGTTTGTGATCTTGACCTGATTGGAAGGTTATTTCATACAAGGCTGGATGGATGGATCTCGTAACATAACATCTCATCTCACAACTGCCTCCTAGATAGACTTTTTTAAAAACCTTTATGACTTTCTTCCACTGTCAGCCAATGGGAGCTGCCCAGTACTACCACAGTCATCTACTGGTGGCCACTGAGTAGGTCCAGTTGGGAGTTCAGTGCTGCAGGTTTCAGTTGAATTTGAGGCCACGTGAGGAACTGGAATAGCTGGGTAGGCTGCGGATCAGCCTATTGTGGCTACTGCAAAGAGGACTACTTGCCTGTATAGGTTACACACATACACACACACACACACATACACACACAGGGAGGTACCTATGCTGTCAGGGCCTTCCACATGTGCTAGTGAAGACAATCAGCCCCATGGAGAGCGAAGGACCTCTACCTGGCTTGGGGAAAGACTTTAGTGCCAAGGACAGTGGCCATTTTGAAATTATGTCACACTTGGGGTGGGAAACTCTACCTGGAAGAGGAAGTACAGCCCAGCTATGTCCCACTGTTGTTTACCAAGGTACACATACATGTCAGGAATCAGACAAACAGTTATCATTTCACACATTACCCACTGAAAAGCGTCTCAAGAAGGTTCCCATTTGAAGGTAATATATTTGGCCCACTAGAGCTAGCTACTGGAATGTAGCCTAAATAGTAGCTTACTAGCTACTAAGCTATCCAACTTGCCTGTTAAATTTAAACAGTCGATGTAGTTGGTATGAGATTACTAGCTAATTTCAATGACCATGAGGTTTATCTGAAGCACTCACTGATGCGTTGAACGCTACTTTCTCAACCTTAATTGTGCAAAATGGCTGCTGTGGGAATAAGGTCAATTCCCTCACAGGATGAAACTAGGTGAGGTCATTTGCAATCAGTTCTATAACTCAGGGATGGAAGATACCTGCCTCCCATGTCTCACTGACCTACTTATCCACCAAGCTGGCAGTCTCTCCCAGGACTCTTGATCAGCGTCAGGCAGCTCCTACCCAGGGGTGAACAGTTCCAAACCCCAGCCCAGGAAGTATTTGAGTTCAAGTATTCCCCCACCTTTATTCATTCCTTTAAAGGATAAAAAACTGCATGGTGGAAACAAGAAATGACATGGGACGGCTGTGGCTCAGGAGGTAGAGCGGGTTGTCCTCTGATCACAAGGTTGGTGGTTCGATCCCCGGCTCCTCCTGTCTGCATGTCGAAGTGTCCTTGGGCAAGACACTGAACCCCAAATTGCTCCCGATGGTCAGGCCAGCACCTTGCATGGTAGCTCACTGCCATCGGTGTGTGAATGGGTGAATGAGAGGCAGATACTGTAAAGCGCTTTGGAGAAAAGCGCTATATAAATGCAGTCCATTTACCATTTACATCCTTGGTGATCTATTTGCAACCTCAAGGGTGCCTCTCTATCCTTACCTGATGAGTGTGTTTATAAATATAAATAAATAAGTTTATACAAACACAGTATTTACTTAAATTCAGATACCTTTATTTAAATAGGTTCAAGTGTTTTTCACATTTACACTGTACACATGCACTATTTGCTGTTAGTACAGCCATCTGCATACGGGATGCCATAATTCATACAGGGTGAACCGGTTAGCTAAGAACACTTTACCATAAAAATAGTATTTATAAATCGAGTAACAGAATGTATTTGCAGAGAGAACAGGTCAAACATTAGCATCATCGTTCCTTCGACATCTCAAATCAACAATATATTCTTCTGAGCCAAACCAAATGCTACAAATTGTCTCGTTAAAATTGCACTTTGCGCAATGAAAAAAAACATATGTTAATAATTTCACAACATCTTATAAAGAAAGAGATGTCTATTATCGCTGGGCTACTGTCATTAAATCGCACTGAAAGTAGATCAACAAAAGCATGTTATACTTTCTAGCTGATCACATGTGGAGAAAACATCAACCAAGAGGCAAATGAGGGCAAGAACATATTCTGCAAACTGTACACAGAGTTGATTGAGGATCCCTTCTGCTGGTCAAAGTGAAAATGACGTGATCATTCCATACTCATAAAATTGCTTTGCATTTTCATTAGAGACATGTCTTATCCATTCCTTTCAACAGAACTGCCCTCGAGAAGATAATTAAGGTCACCATAATAGTGCAAAGTCAATGCAGAGTGTGCAGTCAATGCAGTGAGCCTTATGCATCCATCAGTAACAATTCAAACAGGGGGCAGCATGGTATTTTGGACTGCAGCAGCTTTGTGAATGGCTCTTTATAGTCTCCATACGGTGGACATCAAAAGAATGAGTAAGACCACTGGAAAGACCGTTACTGGTTTCAGATCCCTCTCAGAGTGAAGACGCTGTCCCTTAACCCCTCCAGGCTCACAGACACTTGACCTTCAGACGTTTGTGGTGCAAATTAATACATGCTGTCAGATGCCCCAAACTAAAATTTTAAATCCCACTCAAATTTTTACAACATTTAAAGGAAAAATCCACCCTATAATACTGTTATAAAACAGCTAGTGGCAATGTTTATTGCATTCCTGGGTCCATTTTGTCTTTTGGGGATGTATTTACACCAACGGCAACGTCAGGTTTTAGGGTCAGCCACTCAGACTCAAAGAGCAAGGACTTCTTTCTAGAATGATGTTCAACAATCATACAGGAAGAAATCCATCGGAGAAGAGGAAGAGACACCAACTTCTCCACTGACTATAGCCTTAATAGACCAGAATGCAATGCAGCCACGAGACATGTTGTGCTTTGAGTAAGGGGCACAGTCGTGACCTTCAACATGCCCCAATATTCACTAGCTAGTTGACGTGTCCACACGCCCACCTTTGACTGAAAGAAAGGTCATGCCCCTTCTCTGGGGGTTGTCAAAAGGCATTCTGGGAAATGAAGGAAACCACTAACTCAAGTAGGTTGAGGCAAAGTGGGTACACTAAAAAACAAAACATCACAAATTACACTAACCGTGTCAGATTAGCCAAGGGAGATTTTTCCTCTAAGAATCAGTGCACCATTCAAACATTAGAGAACATGTCCATCATTTGCAACCATGTATGGGAGGATGCAGAAAGTGACATGTCCCCTCAACACAAAAATAGTATCACTTATTGTATACATTTATATATCAACAAACAACTTATTAGCTTACTGGTTTTTGACGGTAGCAGCACCTTCAGTTTGTATTCAAGACAAATTTCATCCAGTGATTCAATAAGAGGAATAAAAACACATAAATAGTTCCAAACACAGAGTTTGCACACAAGGATTTAGGGACTAAGTGAGGTGGATTTCAAGATATCCAGGTAAAATTATATGTGTGGTGGTGGAGCTCATCCAAAAGGGATTCCCATGTTTTATCATAGTATAATAAAACCATGTATAAAAATATATCAGTTTGTTTTAAATGAACACATTTACTTACTTTTCAATATTCACCTAAAAAAATGCTAAATATTTACATAAAGATCATTATTCATACTTATTTCTTATACTTGTTTGCAGCAAGAAGGTGAAATAAAACATACTAAATTGCCATCATTTTAGGGGGGTTTCAAAACAAGACACAAGAGCACTCTTCCAAGAAAACTGCAGTTTTGACATGACTTTAGCATTACTGATGGTGTTGGATGAGGGGACAAAACTCAACGTTTTTGTGGAACGTTTGAAACTCAACGTTCCACAATGTCTGACACGACATAGCCTGGTTTCAGCTGGAGAGATCTGTCAACATAATGAACAGAAATCCACAGAGACAGCGCTCAAACTGGTCTTTAAAATGTTGTGGAGTGAGGGAGGCAGCATGTTGATGTGGCCATTTATCTGTGTATGTGTGTGTGTGTGTGTGTGTGTGTGTGCACGTTTCAGCACACGCACACGGTGGTCTTGCTGTGCTGCTGGAGGAGTGGGGGGACGCTGGATGACTCTTTCTGGTTTTTCTCTGCATTGCGTTGGACCAGCGGCGGCCCGTCGGTGGTCCTGCGCCGGGCTTTCTTAGCCGGCTGGCCTGATGGTGACGATGATCCATTAACG
>CABFOQ010017034.1:1455-15896 GCA_900660455.1 Gephyroberyx darwinii | reverse complement strand
GCATCCTGTAATCTATAAATCTGTATTTGTAAATAAGTCATTATTACTATTTAAATGCATCACCTGTCTAAAGTATTGTTTTATTTTGTTTCCTCTTTTTAGTTTGTTCCCCTCTAGTTTTGTCTAGAGCGCTTTGTAACTTTTGTTTAGAAAAGTGTGAAAAAAGTATAATTTTATTGTTTTTATTCTTTTTGTTATATTATGAGGGGGAATGTTTTTATATCCCCGTTTTTGTCACCGACAATATGTGTTTCCACTGTTTTGTTTTATTCTTTATTTGTGAATTAAGCTAACTCTCTGAAAGTATTTACAGTGTTTTTTCCATACTCTCCTCCCATCCAGAAAGTTTGAATGGAAGCGGTGACGTAACGGGTCCAGATGGGAGTTCAGTTCAAGTTAAAGAGGAAGAGGAGGAGACCAAGGAGCAGCCGGCTGCTAAGAGGAAGAGAGGTCAAGGCAAGAGTCAGATGAAAACTAAAGAGACACCCAAAGAAGAAATGGAGAGTAAAGGTATGTGCTTCCTGTTTACATCTTTTTATACATGACTTGCTGTTTTTTATAGTGCTTGTTACCTTGGTGTTCATCTGCAAACACAATGGAGATGAGAGAGAAACGGAGACACACTCATGTTGCATGTTGACCTCATCGATGTTTTGTCAATGACCTTTGGGTGTTGTGCAGAGGTCGTGAAGACGGTGGTCATGAAGGGCAAAGCTCCGGTGGATTCTGAATGCAAAGCCAAAATTGGCAAGGTACGGCATCGACAAACTAGACATGGAAAATGATTCACACTGCTTGTTGTTGTGGTTTGACCTCTGGGCTTTGTAGAGCATCGCTCCAGTTACAGTTCCCTTTGTTGTGTTTCCACTGTGATGGTGTTTGGCGGTGACATGGTTTATGATCTGATATGGCGCTTGAATGTTTACATGAAAAGGTTACAGAGGGCAGGTTTAATTTTCTGGTCTGGACAATAGATACTAATATTCCTGTGACCCCTGAATTTCCTGTATGATGAAGATGTGCGAGGTGGGTGGTTCAGGCAGGTACAACTAAAAGTGCATCCCTCTGATTGCATCTTTAAAATACTGGTAGTGCAACATTAAATATCAATTAGTACTATTAGTTTTGTGAAGTTGTACTTTGTCACTAGTGGTTTTATATGTGTATTGTATTTTTTAAAAATTTTGCTGACCCAATCAAATGTCTAAAAAAAGCCGTGCAAGGTAAAGAAAAGAAACAGGAAGCTGGAATAACGTCAGTGCTACTCTCTTCCTCCCAGGCTCATGTCTACAGCGAAGGAAATGATGTCTACGACGTGATGCTGAACCAGGTACAAAATAGATAGATCAATAGATCTGCCACATAGTTTGATATCAATCAGTTGCCATATGAAGTTGGACTGTGTGACTATTATGATATTAAAGACTAACTGTTATTATTATTGTCTTGATTTGAGGAATAAAACCTTTTTACTGCAGTTTTTGCATCTTGACTATTTTCACCTACAGTGGACATCATAAATGAAATTAAATGTTTCAATAGTGTCAAAATGCCAATATTCTATAATTATTGATTGTGGAAACTAAATTGTGATATCTGATTATACACACCTAATAAATGCAGCCCTAATACAGTTTCTTGTTTCCAGTTTTTTTTATGTGAATTGTAGTTTCAGTTTACTTATTTTGAACTGAGGGAATGGAAAGCAAACGAACGCCCCTCTCTCTGTTTTTTTTGCAGACAAATCTTCAGTTCAACAACAACAAATTCTACCTGATTCAGCTGCTGGAAGACGACAGCTCCAAGGCCTACAGTGTGTGGATGAGGTGGGGCAGAGGTGGGTTTGTGTGCTGGTGATCATACTTTAAACTGTAGCTGTGGGACAACAGCTCACGACAGAACCGCAGCTGCTGTGGTGAGAGTTGGTTTCCTGCCCTGTCAGTGATACCTCAACGCTGTGACGATGTTTTCTAGTTTGCGGTCTCTCGTTTTGTGTCTGCAGTGGGTAAAGTGGGACAGAACAGCCTGACGGCCTGCGGTGGAGACCTCCTGAAAGCCAAAGACCTGTTCAAGAAAAAGTGAGATTGTATAAAGTGGAAAATGAGTTTCAGATGGAAGTGGGTTTGTGAAAGTCTGAAACGGGCTTGTTTTGTTTTTTTTGCCGCAGGTTCGTCGACAAGACCAAGAACGAGTGGGAACACCGGGCTGGTTTTGAGAAAGTGGCTGGAAAATATGACATGGTGTTCATGGACTACAATACCGAGGGAAAGGCACGGGCCGCGTTCCCAATCACTCTCATTTTCCACCTTTCCACCGTCCTTCCTGACTTCTTGACTTTCTTCCTTTCTTTCCCTCCTATCCTCCTTCCTTCTATCCTTCCATCCTTCTTTTACTCCTTCCCTTTTTCTGCCCTTTCTTCCTCTTTTTTCCCTTCCTTTCTTTGTTCCTTCTTCCCTTGCTTCTCTCCTCCCACTAACCCCTTCCTACCCTTTTTACTCCCTTCATTCCCTCCTCCTTCCTTGCCATCTTGACATCCTCTTTATCAGTAGGTACATGAATGCATCTTTCACTGTTCCAGGAGGAGAGCCAGACCCAGGTGGATGCTGCGTCCACGAAGAAGATCTCCAAGCTGGACGTGAAGGTCCGTTCCCTCCTGGAGCTCATCTGTGACCTCAAGGCCATGGAGGAGTGTATCCTGGAGATGAAGTTTGACACCCGCAAAGCTCCTCTCGGTCAGTCAGAGTCAAAACATCTTGACTTGTCATGGCTTAAAGATTTTATTCCAATGCATTCCCTTTCCATTGTGATAATAACAGATATTGTTGTCTCTACTCCTGTAATGAATTGATTTCAAGGCTTTCTTCCTCATCTAGAGGCCTTTTCAATGCTCATCTGAGGGAACAAACAAGCGTTCAGTGCGCTGGAGAAAATGTATTTTCCACTCGTTGATGTATGATTACGTGACTTGAGTATATAGACTCCGCTAGCAGCTTCGCGGACGTTAAAATCCCAAGTTCAGTATTGAATATTTTCGATGTTGCCTCTAACTCTGGCATTTCTCCCTCAACGTGTAGGCAAACTGACCACAGAGCAGATCCGTGCAGGCTACATGGCGCTGAAGACTATTGAGGAGTGTCTGAAGAAGAAGGGCAGCAATCGTGAGCTGCTGGAGGCGTGCAACCAGTTCTACACACGCATCCCACATGACTTCGGGTAAGGGATGTAGAGGACGCTGAACAGATAAGATAAGATAAGATTCATTTATTGACATTTTGGGTGCACGCATGCACGCATGCACTAACACACACAACACATGCAAGGGAACACACACATGCAGGTAGGGTGTCCGAAATGAATGAATCTCTGCATTTAACCCATCCTAGCCGACCGTCCTCCAGGGGCAGTCCTCTTCTGTAGGCGCCCGGGGACCAACTCTATCTTGACTCCTCGTCGTGGTCGGGACAGGATGTTGCATATTTTTAGATGGGGTTCTTTTTTATAGGAGGAGACCCATGTGAACACGCAAACTCCACACAGAAAGGCCCGGGAGATAACCCACCTGGGCACCCCAGAGTCAACATTGCCCCAGGCGGGAATCGAACCCAGGACCTTCTTGCTGTGAGGCAACAGTGCAAGCACTGCGCCACACAAAACAGGCCTATTAACAGTTGGCATTGCAATGAATATCCTAGGGTAAACTGCTGGTGTTACTAGTAGCATTAACTCATGGTGTTACACGTAACCCAACTTCATGCTTGTATCCGTCATGTTGAGCTTTTTCACTTAATTCTGCCACAGGAACAGTTGCTGGAGAAATGAAAATCCTACGTCCCTGGGTGGGCTTGAGGGTTAGGTGTATTACTACTGGGGGCAGCCCATGTTATGACATTTGATATGTGATATAGGGAGTATTTCATAGTAGAGAGTATTTCATATTAGTCTCTGTCTTCACTATTCAGGACTGTAACCATATGATCTCATTTTCCAGGTTGAAAACTCCCCCAATCATCCGCACAGAAGAAGAGCTGAAGGCAAAAATCGCACTATTGGAGGTAGAGGAGATACGTGTCTTTCCACTTGGTCTAGGATAGTTTGATTTATTATTTGCGTCTGTTAATGTAGTTATTTTTAATGTTATTGTACTGTAAAACGAACCTGCCTGTTCCTCTAACTCATCCATCTGTAGAGCAATACTCCAGCCAAGGTATGTTTTTGTTTTCTCCTTGTCTCCTCCAGGCGCTGAGCGACATCCAGATAGCGGTGAAGATGGCCCAGTCCAGCGAGGACAGCGACGAGCATCCTCTGGACAGGCAGTACTGCTCCCTCCAGTGCAAGCTGCAGCCTCTGGACTCCAGAAGTGACGAGTACAAGGTCAGTGTAACGCTGCTCGTAACTGTTGAGTGGTACCCAGAGCAGTCAGACCGGCACCGGGTTGGTCTGATAAACCACTGCTGACACGTTTCAGAGGAAGGAAGTCCAAAACAGTCACCGAAAAAAGTAAATTGAATGGAGTTGAAGTGAAAGTTGATCCTCCTCTCCCTGTGTAGGTGGTAGAGAAGTATCTCCAGTCCACTCATGCCTCCACCCACAACAACTACAACATGACGGTGCTTGACATTTTCTCCGTGGACAGGGAGGGAGAGAGGGACAACTTCCTCTCGCAGATGCACAACAGGTAACAGCAGAGTCGAACCAGAATGATTCAAAAGCCATATATGCCTATCTAAAGCCTGATTGTGATGACGTGTCAAAGAAATAGTTCACATAGTCAATGTAAGTGTGTGTGTGTGTGTGTGTGTGTCCACCAGGACTCTGCTGTGGCACGGTTCCCGTCTGTCTAACTGGGTTGGCATCCTCAGCCAGGGGCTCCGAGTGGCGCCACCAGAAGCCCCCATCACTGGTTACATGGTACGATGGATGGAGAGAAAGATGCATACGTGCACTCTTCCATGCTGATTCATTTCTTTCTTTCTTACTCGATCAGTCAGTCTTTCGATCCCGGGGGGGGATTGGAGAGAGGGAGAGTGAGATATCCACTGTTTGAAAAAAGAGCCTGCTGTGCATGTGAAATTATTGCTGACATGAAAGTGAAAAACAAGTTATTACCTTTATTGAAGCATGTTCCTGCCAAATATGAACATTTTAAGATAGAATCGTTCTGGAAGGAAACTCTTCATACACTCATTGATATTACTGTGATAGAGAAGTATGTTGAATCTCCTGTTTCTCCTTGGTCCAGTTCGGTAAGGGGATCTACTTTGCTGACATGTCGTCGAAGAGCGCCAACTACTGCTTTGCCAACCAGCACAACAACGTTGGGCTGCTGCTACTGAGCGAGGTGGGTGGTATTTAAGAGTACTTAGGTAATATAGTGCTATAACCGTTCACTTTATTTATTTTATTGTGCAGAACGGTGAAAAAGCACGTCAGAAACAGCATCGCTTGAATCGGCATTTTTGCTATTTTATAAAATGTAGTTTTTGGCTCAAAAACTAAAAAAAAATATTACCTGCCAAGAAAAATAAAATCTATGTTTTCAATGCTATTTAGTGTGTAGAATCAGGTACTGTGTTAAACATTCAATAAAGAGAGGAGCTTTCATTTAAGATTTGCTCACACACAGTGGATCTTGTGTGTCTCGGTGTGTGCTACTCCCATGTGCCGCCACACGGGGGTAGCATTGAGCTCCTGCTGACATCAGGCCAGTTAACCGTTCTGTCAGTAGAGGAACAGGAGGAAATGTTTGCAGAAGTTTAGACGCCGCCGCTTCGTGTAGAGCCAGTGTAACGGTCTGTGTGATAACGAGTCGTGTTTTTCTTTGATGTGATTGGCTCACGGTCAGAGAGGGTGTATGGTGGCCAGCAGGGACAAAGTTAGAGATCAAAGGCTGCATATAACAAATTGAAATGTTGGCTTCAATTTCAGTCCTTACTTCTAATTACCTCAGAAGGCTGGCAGCTCGTATTTCTGGTAACACGGCATTACGCCTGGGACCCACATGTGACGCGGCGCCCCTTTTGAATCTCCGTGCTGGTGTGTTTGGTTGCAGGTCGCCCTGGGAGACTGCAACGAGCTGATGGATGCCGACTACGAGGCCAGCAAGCTGCCTGATGGAAAACACAGCACCAAGGGCCTGGGACAGACTGGACCCAACCCCAACAACTCTGTCACTTTGTCAGTCTCTATTTTACTGTGTTTTCATGCAGGTGTACACAAAAAAAGGGGTGTAGGTTGATGAACACGTATAAGTATAAAAATACAATAATAACATTAAAGATAGACCGTCTGTATGATGCTGGTAAAGAGCATCTACTGGATACAGAGACTTCTTGGTGTGATGGATATTTTGTAGACACCCATCACCGCTGGAGTCATGCTTCCTGTTCTGCTAACTTTACAAGAGTTAAAATCTCATTTCCTCCATGAAAGGAAAACCTCATTTATTTTATTGTGATTGCACTGGAGAGCAAGTAAGAGAAAAGTGGTAATGATAAAGTGATAGTGATTTGTTGCGTCTTAGTCTATTGGAGTTTGGAGTATGACCACTTAGCTCAAAGTACTCAGTCTCATTCTTGTAATATTGCATAGCCGTATATTTGTTTTCTTCATGTAGACCTATTTATCTGTGACCATTTTCCACCACGCCGGAGAAATGTCGGAGCGTTTTATCTCTAGAAGGTGTCGTCTGGAGCAGCACCACTTTGTTAAAAGTCAAAGTAACTAAGTGCTGAACGTAGTTTGCTGTGTAGTGATTCATCTCTAATGGCTTGACCTTGCTGTCTTTTCATCTGTTCTTCCCTTTTCTCCCTCTGCTGTCAGTCAGTCAGAAGAAATGTTGTTTTATCACAAAAGAGTTGAACCCTTTAGAGGAGCAACTCTGAGACCAACGTCGGATCTACCTTCAGTCTCATTTGTTCTACTGAAATCCTGGTTCTCTTCTGATTTGTACCACTCTGATCCTTCTGGTCTCTCTTCGTTCATCCCTCCCCCTTTCTCTCCCTCCTCCTCAGGGATGGCGTGACGGTGCCAATGGGACCGGGGGTGAAGACCGGGGTGGGGAAGGGCGGCGGTTACTCCCTCCTCTACAACGAGTTCATCGTCTACAACCCCGCCCAGACCCGCATGAGGTACCTGCTGCGGATCCAGTTCAACTACTCTTCACTGTGGTGAGACCACGCCAAACGATACGTCAGTGTATTGGCAGGGAAGACTTACGGAGGGTTTCTTTTCATACAGCAGGGTTGATATGTTGGTCATTCTTCATGTACAGTTAGATACTGTCTGTCTCTTGGTTTTGTGGGTCATCGAGTGGTTAAACCTGAGCATACTGCTGTTGTTGGACCAATAACGGGTGTCTGTATTTTTGAAATGATCCGAGGTGGGAAACTCCGGGTTCAGAAAGTAAAAGTCCTGCCAGGATTTTTCCCCACCTGTGCTCTTAACCAGGTGATTCACCGTGCTGTGGAGTGGAGCTAACTAGAAAACCAAAATAAAACTCTGGCAAGTCCTTTTACTTCTGAACCTGGATTTTTCCCACCTCTGGACATGATACACCGGGGTTTCAACCAGCAGAACAAAAGCTTCGACCCAAGGGAAACTCACTAGCTCACTACATGACCATGTGGATTTTCCAGGATTTCACAGCAATAGGTTGTTGGCTAATCGCCTTTCCCTGTGAGTCAGAGCGTGACGTGTAACTTCTTGTTGAAACCTCGGAGAATTTCTGAACGCTTCTTGGTTATCAGAGTGAGACTACAGGAGAACTGAAGGGTGAGCGTGGAGAAAATCGTTTTGCACTACCTTTTTGTCCCTGCAGCGCTAGCCGTATGCTGTGAGCATGTGTTTGTATCTATTACGCTGTATTGTAACCGGTGGTTATCGCAGCTATTCATAGCATTTTGCTTTTCAATTTTGATATGTGATGGAACGGCCTTATGGATCTATTGGATTATCAATGTTTTTACGACGTGTAATGCTATCAAAGGGAACTATTTCAAAGAATGTGTCTTATTAATGTAGCAAATGAATTTTTTTTGTGTGTTAAATCTTTGTGTCTGTTAACATGCAATAGTCCAAACAAGTTTTTTGTGGAGGTAAAACCATTTTTTATTGATGTAAAAAAACAAAAAAAGACAAGACTCTGTAAACGGTTTATCTCCTTCATTCTTTTATGTCTGTCAAAACAGGATGTGGTTATATACAAAAAATAAAGTACATTTTTATTGCGCGTACACTTTGGAGTGTGAGTGTGTTTGCTCACGTCTACATGTGCATGTGTGTGCATGTATGGGTGTGGTGTGTGTGTGTGTGTGTGTGTGTATATATTTTCACCTCCTCCCCAGTAGGTAGAGGAAGATGAGGACGACGTCCAGGTAGATGATGAGGGCAGCGTTGATGTATTCCTCTGGGTTCAGACGGTAACTCATCGTCCCCATCAACATTTGACAATCTATCATCAGGAACTGAGAGAGGGAGGGGGGGATGAGTGGAAGAAAAGAAAATTGAAGGCAGGGTGAGAAATTGCCACCAGCCAGCTGCTAGTAAAATACGACTGGTGATCTGTTCTGTAATACTGGAGGTACTTCTCTAAAGCCCGGCTTCCTGTGACACTAGAAATATTCTCTATTGGTTACTTGTTATGTTGCCGAAAAGGGAAGTTACATTTATTTTACTGTTGCACTCATCGTGCTCAAGCTGAGTAAATGCCAAAAATGTAAAATGAAGTGAAAGTGTTCAGCATGGCTAGCCTCCCTCTGAGCTTCCTTTATTTTTATGACCGGAGAGCAAACAGCTGAAGACGTTTAGTTCCTCTACACTGCTGTAGAAATCTAGTTCATGTGTTTGGATATTATTACTGTCCTGTACCAGTGAGTAGAGCAGAGCTCCCAGGCATCCATAGATGATCTCCATCATGTAGGAGGAGTAGAAGGTGCACAAGATCCCAAACATCATCAGGTCCACCACCAGAACCAGGAAGATGCCAGAACACACCGTGAAATCAATGCGAGTCTGCAGGCGACACAGAAAGACGTCAGTGAATTCTCCATGAACGCTTTAGTAACACAGCAGCTCAGAGGCGTGTGCAGTCATTTAGCGTCATGGCTGCAACTGCAGAACCGGCAACACAAAATTTAATTATAAACCATATAAAAGTATATTTTCCAAAAACTGCTTTACAAATATTACAAAAAAATACAAACACAAACAAAAGATAATATCAATAGGGACTAAAAATGTCTGCTGGACTGGATTTGCTGATAACTTAAATTCTGCTTGTTTTTGAAAAAGGACCTGCAAAGACAGGACGTTACCGAGGTCTTGCTTGCATGAACAGTAGAGAGAGAATATCTGTAGCGGAGAACTAATATCAGTGAAATACTATTTTACGGTGAATTTGGCCGGTCATGCTACGTAACATATGGACTCTCTTTATAGAAAACAGATGCTAAATAACAATCTCACTACATACAAGTGACTTCTGTTAGAAAATAGTTGATTGGTTAGACTTAAAACAAATTATGATATTTTTAAAAGAGTAACGGGTAAACAAAATGATATTAATATCAACTTCAGGTGAGTCCTTCCCCTGAGATGGACCGGTACAGGCAGCATGTTCAGTACAGCCGGTGTGTCTGACCTGTGCTGAGAAGGCGATGATGGCCAGGGTGATGGCCAGTGTCGCTGCCATCGTGATGACAACAGCGTTGGTGTCGTGGAAGGAGGCGACCGCTCCCACCACATACGACAGGCTGACGGTGACCAGGCACTGTGGGCAGAAAGGTCACAGTCGTAAAACTCTGGAGGCTGTTGCTTCCTCGCTGCTCTATCCATTCACAGTTTATCTTCAAACATTGCATTGAAAAAAAATGCATGGCTGTGATGTTTTGGACAGGGCAGAGAAGTTGGTTTATGGTGAGTTTTAAGAATAAATACAAAAAACAATGCACAATAACCAACAGTGTTTTTGTTCCATGTTCTACCTGTTTACCCACCACAACACAGGAAGGGGACCGACCTTAAAACCTCACTAGTTTCCAGTGAAACTGAACACGTCTGAAGAGGAAACTGGGGTTTCATCTGCTCACAACCAAATGTGTTAAAGAGACGTGAAGATTGAAAGTGATTTATAGTGATAATAATAGTAAGATGGGATAAAACTGGCCAATGGATCAAGTGTCAGGGATGGAAAGTAATACATTAAAACTCCTTTCACTGTTTTATAGTGCTTGAGTCAAGCTACCTTTTTGAGTACTTTTACTTCTACTTGAGTAAGTATCCCTGCTTTTACTTGAGTCATTTTCCAGAAAAGTACTTTTCCCTTTTACTTAGTAGCATTTCAACACTTTTTCCACCTCCAGGAATATGAGTTTCTGTGTGCCCCCTCAGATGTCATATCTGATATTTCAGATATGACATGAATGTCATTGCTTTCCATTGTTGTATTAAGCCATGATGGTTGTGGTTGTGACACATATCACACATTTGAACCACCTTCTCCCTTCCTGCTGTTGTTAGTTCTGTCCACTAGTAACTTGGCACCACCAGAGGGACTGGCTGATGTTAACTGTGTCACAGTGTTTAGTTTATTTCTGCAAATAAATAAATAAATAAATAAATAAAAAGCACCAAAGCATCTAAAAGATCACCTCCTTATTTCCAACGAGGTCTTGAATGTAAATAAAATACCATCAGTACTATCTATCTATATCTATATCTCTACTGATTTGCAATGTGGACTGAGGATGGCCAATATATGATATATTAGGTCAATATTGGCCTTTTGTTAAAAATCAATATAAAAATCAATAGTACACTGGTTGTCTATGGGAAGCCCATCATTGTTACTGTTTTCAGTGGAGAGGTTTATGGTCTGAATGCAGTTTCAGAGGCTTTTCCAACCTGCCAACAAGACAACTCTGGCGGAACCACTGGATCCAAAATTTGGCATGAAAATTGTCAAATTTGAAGAATATTGGCGCAAAATGTCATCTATTGGCTGCTTCAGTCCAACAAGTTGAACCCTATGGTGGACATGTTTGTGAGGATTATTTGCCCCATCAGATATCTTAGGGTGGGCTGTGCTGCTGTGCTTGTAACCCACCAGTCCTACGATGTTCCAGGGGTGACGCCTGTGGAAGGACCTGCAGCAGCCCAGGCTGATGGCCACCACCATGAAGATGATGTAGGAGCTGAGGTAGATCCATAGGTTGGTCTGCACAACCTCTTTGACCACGCTGGAGAAGGTGAACAGACACACCACACCGAAGGTGAACAGCAGCTGGAGAGTCAGGATGCTGAACACCTACAGGGGGAGAGATGAAGGACAGCATTTATTAAAACAACAGAATGAAAATGAAGCTCCACTTTAAAAATCTCTTATCGTTAATTCAATGGATATAGATGTTTGTACAATTGCTGCAGTAGTTATTAGCTTCATAACTTAAAATCATGAGTTTGTGACTGAAAATTTGGAGTTGAATAACATAACATCTTACCAAGCATTCATAACAATATAATAAGAAACAGTGTCTTCCCAGCATGCATTGCATTTAAGTTATCTCTCCAGAAAGCCTTCCTTCTTGTTTGGATAAAACTACAGGTTGGATATTGTTATGTATCTGTCTTCGCTGAATTGTTTGTCTATTTCTGATCAAAAATAGAAATAATGATAACCATGATGAAAGTGAGTATTTCACCCCCAATCCCTGCACCGATACTGTGTATGATAACCTTTATAAAGAGAGCCCCCATGACAGGAAGTGGGTACCCCGAATCCTCTTTGACCAGAAATGTCTGAAAGCAACTTTACATCAGCATGAATTGTTCAAGAGAAGCAGCACAGACCTTTCTAACAAATGCCCTTCGCACGACCTTCTCATCAAAAGACGAGGCTACGAATGGGATCGCCTCTACCGCGGTTCCTGGAACGACATCGCCGAGACACTGGTGTCCCGTGGCAGACGTGGAGGTACAAATTGTCACGATTTTGGGTACAGGGTACACGGGCGGGAGTGCAGAGTAGGGTGGCGGCTGTTGCCCTTCGTAGGTGTACGGTGGTGGCGAGGGCCCGAGGACGTCCTCCGTCTCCTCGGACGTGATGAGGTACTCTGTATCTGACATTCTGGAGGAGACTGGGCCAAGGGGGGAGAGAGGGTATGTTAGTGTAATACACAGAGAGAGATTAAATCAGTCCTGCATGTTGAGAGGAGAAAATCAATGGGTCAAAGAAAAAGAAACAGTCAGATGATGGCGTATTGTAGATGTAGTAGAGGTAGGTAGAAATGTGTGCGGGCCGTTTCAAGCCAGAAGAACCAGTCGCCCCTTCAGGGTATTTGTTGAGGCTGATGGTGAGAGTGGCTTCGCTATGATAGCTGTTGTGTATGTATAGGGCTGATCAGTGTTGGGGTGGTCATGTGACAACATATGGTACTGTTGAGCCTTCCGGGGGTGTCGTGCAGGTGTCTAACATCCTAGCCAGGTGTCTACATAGGCGCTCACCCTGCAGCAGAAAGCACGCTCACATCAGATCCCGTATATCGGTTTATTTAAAGGTTTGAAATGCAAACAAACTTGCTGCTGGCACGTTGCCCAAGAACGGAGTAAACACGAGGAAGTAAGAGTGAAACCAACGAGCCACTGCTGCTATAAACTACGTCCTGGGGAAGCTGATGACCGCCATTTACAAGAAATGCACTGCATGGTTTACCGTAGTATCCAACAGATATTTGACACCTCACAAAATAATACCTCACATTAGTTTTTTCTCCAGATTGGATTTGAAATATTTGTTAAAACAAGAGTAAAATATAACTCTGATATACTAAAATGTACTTTCCAACATGGTGGAAGGAGGATACAAGCCCTCCACTTAAATAAAAGTAAAAATACATTGCTAGAAGAAAAAACTCTTATACAAAATACTATCTAAATATAAATATTGAATATAAATATTTGTTATTTAATATACTTTAGCATCAAAAGTGAAAGTACATGTTCAATATAATTAGGCGGTGGGATGTTGAGTAGGAGGATAAACATGTAGCAGCAGCATATTTGGTTTGAAATGGAGTACAGTACAAGTTTACCTTAAATGGAAATACGTATAAGTACTTAACGCTTGGAGAAATAAAGTACAAGTACAGTGATCTGCTTACCTTTGTTCCTAGTCTGAGAATGACGGTAAGACACAACCCAGTGCTCGGAGAGGGAAAAGAGTGCATTTATTCTGCCAGACCGGTGTAGGGTGTCACTTCCTGACACTGTTTAAACTGGAGGGGTAAAAAAAAAAAAATCCCTGCCTCAGAGAACTCACAGTGAGGGAGTTGGAAACTCAACGGTTGCTTCACACTGTCTTTGAGGTCAGAGGCTCTCAGTGGGGGGTCTTGGGACTTCCAGGCGTCCTCGAGGAGGTTCACAGCAGAATGAGGAGTGGTTCAATTTCACTGTTATTTCACCCACTAGACCCTCAGCACGACCAGACTGTATACAGACCACTGTTCCCCACAGGTTTCACCCTGCTGTGGTGTCTACGTGACAAGTACAACTATGACTGGAGCAGCTTTCTACAGTTTAGTCGCAGACGGCCAGGTGAGAGCAGACTGGGATTCCCCGCTGTAGCTGACCTGAGAGCAGCAGATGAAGAATTGTGTTGACACAAGGGTTTGGCACGACTCCAAGGCTCCAAGGCATCACTTTAAACCACTCAGTACTTCTAAAATAGGGAACCCAATCTGTAAAGGTGTTATTTTAACTACTAACTTATATAACCTACTATCCTTTTAAAAGTATTATTTCATTTAATATTTTGTTATTAATCATCTAATAAATGTAGGTCTCATTTTGGAAAAAAACTGAAACAGTATGTGCTGGTTTGGGTGTCATTGCACTGAACCTGGACAAGCACAAGCACAAATACACGGTGAACACTGAAAACACAAAACAGACATCCACGAGGACAGCTCTCACACGTAATATATTTATTGTAAAAAATACATATAAAAACAACTTCTGAGACATACAAAAGATCGGCGCTTAGAAACAGTATATTGAACAGACAAAGACCAAGCCGTTTTTGAATTGCATTACATATTTACAATTTAATAAATAAAACTCAATTTGTTTCTATACCAGAGTAAAGGCAGATTGTCCATATCTTGGGGGTGCAGATACCGCTGTGGTGACTCTTTTTTTTAAAAACATTCTCATCAAATACATCGGAGGGATCGGCGCCCTGTGGTTCAAAACCAAGGATGGAGGAACATCATACAAAATATCATCCTCGGTCGGAGAGGAGCTAGTTTACACAGAGCATTTCGTTAGCATTGGTAAAAATTGAGGTATTGCACCACACAGCTCACAGGGGGTAAAAATCAAAATTGTGTCACGTGTGAGGTTTCAGATTGTCCATTATCTTGAGTGACAACCCAACAACCACCCCCCCC
>CABFOQ010017033.1:6064-28186 GCA_900660455.1 Gephyroberyx darwinii | reverse complement strand
TTCGGCAGTGGCTCGACTTTCGGCAGGACACTTGAACATCTAGCCCAGGGGTGGGGAATCATGTGCTATGACGGGCTAGGAGTGTGCACGGCTCCAGGTGTTTTCCCTGATTAGCACACTTTCAGCCAGAGAGGCGGGACTAATCAGTCCCGCCTCTCTGGCTGTGGTGTCGTCTTTGGTCGTAACTACCCTCCACGGCGCACGATTGCCCACCCCTGACCTAGCCTACGTGCCAGGATGGTAATCTGATGGCCAACTAGTAACGTTAGGGTAATACAATGACCGTAAAACACAATGTAAACCATCAAATTACCCAAAAGTTACAATAAGTGACGCCGCCGTTACGTAATGTGTTAGCTGGGTAGCTAGCTAGCTATAGTGTGTAGCTGTAAACTGGAATTAACGAGAAAAACTATCGTATTTCTTAGGCAGTGGTTCCCAAGGTGCTGTCCGGGGACCACCAGGGGTCCTTAGAGGAGTTCCACAGGGTCTCCAACAAAATTAATAATAGCTTAATGTCGTACTTTCAGCAAAAGTGTCAGAATGATTGTTGTAAACAGAGGCTTCACTCCGTCCAATGTTAGCATTTCCTTATAGTCGACAGCTAACATGATTCTGTACCAAGTCATGTCTAACACCAAAAATACTCAGTTAGTGTTCCTTAGGACTCTAGGATTTCGGGATTCTGGACATAAAACAGCCTGGAAATACCCGGAAATGCTACTGCGTGGTGCGTACTGCGTACACGGCGAATTGGCAAAACATGATGTAGTCACAGAAGTTGGTTACTTACTGTCGTTGGCCATTACGGTCCCAAGGACGCAGAACAAAACAGCGCAAATAAACGTCTTCATCATTTCGTCTTCAGCCGATTTTGAAGTACACTTCGAGGTGTTGTGCGTTTCTCTCAAAAACAGACGATAAAAAACTGCCGTCGAAAACGAAAGTACAAAAGTGTACGATATGACGCCTCCTCTGATTCCACCAATAGAAAAGTCAACTTGAATTGTTGCTAGGCAGGATTTATTCTGCCATGTTAGCTCCGTGTTGCGCAGTTTCATCAAATGATTCTCATCAGTTTATTCCTGATGTTATTTCATATTATCTATGTTATATATCAGTTATTATGTCTTGCTTCAGACAAAAATACGAGATTACTTATATGCTGTCACTAAAATATGAAAATCAGATATAAAAAATGCACCAATTTGCTTTTTACGAATTGAACAAGTACTTTTGTTTATCCTGGAAAAACTGCATCCAGAGCGGTTTTGTTTTTGCCTAAACGAATTGTCCTTAAGATGGACAGACAAAGCTTATCAACATGACCAATAATCATTAGAAATTTGGTGCCAATGCTTTCAATCGTCAACAATGTGTGTTCAATAGGAGGGGAGTATGTTATTAGTCCAAGATGGGACCTAAGATTTCTTACTCATAAAGCTGTATTGGCAAGATAGTACTTCATGATTAATGGTCAATATCTATTTCATGAAACTATGTGTTTTATAGAGACTTGCCTTAAAATAATGAAAAATATCAGCAAGCAATATGTGTTTTAAAGAGACTCTTTATTCAGTAGAAATCATATACACACGTTAACATGACTTCCATAAATCAAGAGATGAAACATATCTGGTCCCAAAACAACCCAGGGAACACCCAGTTCATAAATTATGCATTAAACTTAAGTACTTAAGTGCACTTCAAACTGTGGCAAGTTTAACTTAACCATTAATTTTACCCCAATGTTGAAAGTCTAATCCATGGTTGAGACAGAAAAGAATAGTTTCAGGCAAATCAATTTTTAAAAAAAGAACAGTTTGTACAAATGTAAAGATCCAAATCTGCATGAAATACAATTGTAGTAATGGAATGGAGCATTTATTTATTGGCTATGCCTCGATTTAAACAAATGTTCAACAGCAAGCAGTGTAATTTGGTTCAACCGGAACAGCGGCACACTTCATTTACAAATCAGAAAACTGGGTGACTGCATTCTTCGTAATCTGGCGTAATAAATGGTAATGGAAAATTTACAGACAACCTACTATACTGATATATTGTCAAGAAAAAGAGGGAAAAAGTGGACGTGAAATCCGGATACTGCAAATTCATCAATCAAGAACAAGCGCAGTAGTTATGGCCAAAGGCTGCAGTGACACCCTGGAAAGAGAAAATGACACATACATCAGACACCATTATACGAGAACTTGCTGTAAAATGATAATAAAATCCGTCAGCCGTAGCTCAAGCAGTGAACTCACCATGCTGTTCCTCTCCTTCCACTTACATCTCTGGTTCTGTAAAGACAAAGCATAATATTCATCCCGTGTCACTAACAGCAAATTCTACAGCGGCTCAAATGACATCTGACAATGTGAGATGTCTGCAGAAGCCTATTTGGCATGTGTTGCAATGTTTACTACAAAAAATGTTCACGTAACGCCACAATTGTTTGTATTCTATTTTATTGCTTTTTTGTTCCTATCTTTAATTATTTTTTTACTTCTTTTATTGTTCCTACTGATTTTTATTGCCTACTTTACAATATATAATATATATAATAGTTTTCTTTTCCCCGTTGAATCCGATTACCTTTGCTGCTGCTACGACCTAATGGAGATCAATGAAGTTTCATCCTATCTTAAACACATGCAGGCCCTTCATGACTTACCCCAGGCATAGTGCTTGGTGGATTGCCCATGCTCAACTTTGCAGCTGTACGCCTCTTCACGCAGAGGGGTGAAGTCAACGCTCTTGGTCAGGTGGAAGTGCCAGTCTTTGTTGAAGGCCAGGTCGGTCTGGTTGCCACCTGTGATTTCATTTCCGTTCTTCAGGATGGTGATGGTGATGTCTGGAGGGTGGAAGTCGCTCACGTGGCAGATCAGGGTGTTGGACTCACCAAACTCTCCTCTGCCACTGCTGTACACCCGCACCTTCGGTGGAGCTTTGAGAAACATGGAGGAAAATAAAATTAATTAAAAAAAATCCCACACTTTACAGTACCAAATGTGTCCTGTAGGGGGCTGTCAGAGCAGAGCAGTTTTTACTGGAAATCGAAACTCAATTTGGAGGGGATTTCCACCATATTCATAACAGAAATGATAAATATTTTAAAACACTTTACGTTTTTAAATATCTTTACTCATTTTCTGAGTCCCTCTTACCTGGTAAGGTTAAACGAACCCTAATCCTAACCTATTACAGTTTTATCTCTCAAAACAGCATGTCTCCTTTTTTTATATGTATCGACAAAAATCGAATTAATCTGTGGTAGAATTATACATAAAATGTTTACACAGACAGAAAGCTGGTATTCTTCAAAGAAATAACAATTTACCTGAAGTTATAGCAGATACAGGTCAAACACATTTTATAGCTTTGATCGAGATTACTTACAGTTTTTGGACTCCACAATGGAGTAGGCGGCCGCCAGTGCCACGACAAAAATAGCCACTTTCATGTTTAATCGAAGCCCTGACACTGTGCTTGAAGAAAGGCAAACCTCTTGCTTTGTCTGAACACCCGAACTAAACTGAAAGTAACAACAACCAGGATAAAAAGGCGCTATAGTACCGCCCAGCCTGCATCACAAGCGCCAATCCTTTACCCCAATTACTGTTACCAGGCAAAATGTGAGCGGACAGGTTTGGTATAGGGATAAAAAAAGGGTTTATGGAAAGTCCCTGAAAGCCATAATCCTATTTTATAAGACTGTAGAAACATTACAGAAGACCTGTGCTTCATTTCACTAAACCCCAAAGTGGCCTATATTTCATATAATTTGCCAGAGAAACTTCCAAACCCACTTATTTCAACATAATTTCTGGGGACAAAGTGGAGTAATTACTAATGACTGACAAGCTTTTGTTCATACTTTATTATACTTTTTATTTGGTCAACCTGATAAATTCTTACACACAGTCTATGAACATTTGTCCCGAAAGCTCCCCTGATAAAGCAGATGGGAATCTACTTCCTGTAAAGGTGAAATGATTTTTAGGCATTATCATATTGCAATAGAATATACAGATGCACCATCACGTAACCAGCTGGCAACAGAAAATGAAAAACGCTGACAAGACAACAAACCACATTTCTTTTTTACATTGTCATCCATGTGTCTTGGCTTTGTGTCTTGGCTTCGGATAGAATAGATTCATAAGAATAGCAGCCCTGACATAAATATCAGCTTTGTAAAAGTCACAACGTATAGTGTTTGTTGAGACTCATATGGTGTTTTCACACTCGGTCCGTTTCAGACATTTTTAGGCAAGGCAAGGTAGCTTTATTATATAGCAGATTTCATACACTGGGGCAATTCAAAGTGCTTTACAGAGTGATAAAAATACTGTAAAGGTAAAAGATTTGCATTTTTGTTAGCGCACTCTGGTCACCAGACCGGTTTGCTTGTTTACACCGTTGTTAACACAAAGTACCTCCTATTTCGCGTTGCGTTTTTGATTACATTTTGTCCCTCCGTACTTCTAATAAAACAGCTGCGTACTTCCTATAACTACCAACTCAAACATATAAACATGGTCTGAGGAGACTAAATTATTTACTGTGGTTCATTCTTTGAAACAACTATTTCTGAATGCATAGCAAGCCTGAATATGTATTTTAAATGTAATTCAGTGTTTTCTCAGTGCTGCCATAATTATGTCAACATTACACTTTTTATTTCGTGACACTTGATGCTTCTGAGCAATACCAAGTGTTGTGACCAGACTTCTTTTTATTATTATTATCACTATTGAATCATATTCTGTTAACGTTTGTGTTGAAATTATATAAATATTAAATGTTACTTCCGGGTTTAACTCAGGCCAACGTTCTCAGGTGGTGTTTCTGATATAGTTCAATGGTTTGGGCTGATTGAAATAGTGGTCTTTTGTCGACCTCGTGTGGTGTTTTTTCGAATTACACTATCAGGAAAGGCACTTCGAGACATGGAAATTAGTGGCACTTGTGTCATTTTTTCCAGACCATACAATCTAAAGTACTTAAAACACTCCTAGGTAGTGAAAACGTTGACAAAAGTGGGTAAAAGTCTATCTATACTAATCCCAACCATACAGAGCTGTAACGTCAAGATTAGAACGTACGATACGTGTGACGTCTCCGGAAATAGCTGGGAAGAAAACAGCAGAGAGTAACAGCCCTTATTCTGTCTAGGCAAATCTACATTTATTAAACACGATGAGTAGTGAAAAATACCCCAGGTCTTCCATCGAAGATGACTTCAACTATGGCACAAATGTCGCTACAGCCAGCGTCCAGATCCGGATGGGTAAGTGAGGTTACCAGCTCGACGTTTGGTTCTAGTGTTGACAGCTAGGCCGCCAAACTGGTGTCATCATAACTAACGTTAAGTAAGCTAGCTGTTAGCATCGGTTTAAACATATATAATATCTGTTAGCATTGTGGTTTAAACATAACTAGGTAGCTGTTATTACTGGTTCAAACATAACTAACTAGCTGCTCGCATTAGTTTGAACATAACTAAATAACGTTAGCTGTTAGTACTGCAAAGGAGCTGTTACGCACTGGGTTAAACAGGTTTAAGGTTCAGTGTTGTAGTTGTTATTGTTAGCATTGGTTCAAGCATAACTAGCTGTTAGCAGTAGTTAAAACATAAGTAGCTGTCCATACTGGCTCATATTAGCTCTTAGTAGTGGTTCAAACATAACCAGCTGTTTACTGATGTAAACATAACTAAAGCAAACATTTAGCATTGTTTCATACAAAACTACCTGTTAGTTCTGGTTAAAAGATAACTGTTAGCTAATGTAATGCCCTTTCTCCGCTACTGTCTGTCCCTGAACCAGATTTCCTGCGGAAGGTGTACAGCCTCCTCAGCGTCCAGATCATCCTGACCACAGCCACCTCAGCTCTCTTCATGTTTTCTCAAACCATCAAAGATTTTGTTCATGCTAGGTAAGGACTATTGGGTTGTCATGTAACTCTGATATGAATGGTAAATAGCATGCAGATCTAGAATAGTGTCTCCCTCTAGCTCAGTGTTTCTCAACCATTGTCCATCACGACCCAAGAGTCTGCAGGTTTTCATTCCAACCACTACAGCGTCTGATTTCACTGATTAATGAACATTCGACCATCAATTTAAAAAAAAAAAATAGCACTTTCTTAACTGAAATAAAGGATCTATATTTACCAATTTCATATGTTTGTTAGAGTACATTGTTTGTGTAGTATACTGAAAATGGTTCAAAGGGAATTAGTGCAGGTGCAAAAGTAACCTCTTCTTGGAGTAGATAAAATCAGCTGGGTAAATATTTGGATATGAAGTTAACCAATCAAAGGACAGATCTTTGTGTGGCACTCCCATAAATACAGGCGAGAAACCAGTCTGTTTGGTCTTACCATGCAGGTGAAAGAAAAACCCCATGATGTTATCTAAGGAGACCTCAGAGGACCTCATGAAGCAGGAAGGTTATAAAGTTATATCAAATAGATTTGGGCTCCATCATTCCACTGTGACACAAATAATATACAAATGGTGAGCATTTATCATGACAGTGATGCTGCCTAGAAGTGGACGTCCTTTTAAAACATCAGCAAGAGCCTCAAGAAAAATATTAAAAGCTGCCCGTCTTTAGTTTACCAGAGACACCTGGACAACCCTGAAGGTTTCTGGAAGTCTGTTCTCTGGACAGATGAGTCCAAAATTAAACTAATTGGTGGCAACTCAAAACTGCCCACCACCAAAATAACCTTATCCCTGTGGTCAAACGTGGTGGGAGTGTCATGTTCATGTTTTTCATCCTCTGTGCCTGGACGACTCAACATCATTAAGGGAATTCTGAGGGACACCAGAGAATTCAAAAACAGAACGCCAGGCCATCAGTCGGAGAGCTCAAGTTCGGCTCAAGTTGGGCTGAAACTGGGCTGAAGCCGGGCTGAAGCCGGGCTGAAGCCGGGCTGAAGCTGGGCTGAAGCTGGGCTGTTCAACAAGACGATGATCCTTTAAGCAAATTTACCAAATAATGGCTCAGGAAGTTTAGTATTTTGTAGTCCTGACCTGAATCAAATAGGTAGTAATATATAAGGATAAGTAAAAAACTTAAAATAGGAATTTCAGAAACGTATCGATACACTATGAAGTTTCTCAGAACCTGACTAATTGCACCATATAGATATTTTTAGAACTTTTAATACTGCCTGTTTCATATTGTTTTATATAATTTTATCTCTCACTTCATCTTTTCTTATCTTATTGTTAAATAAGTACTGAATCCCTAGTAGTATTGGTCATGTTGTCTGACGGTGGCCCGGTTTCTCCCTCAGTCCTGCGGTGGTTTTAGTTTCGGCCCTGGGCTCTCTGGTTCTGCTGCTGGCCTTGGCCGTCTACAGACACCAGCATCCAGTCAACCTCTACCTGCTGCTCGCATTTGTAAGACTTTCCCTCTCTACGTGTGTTTCCATGTTCAGTTGATTAGTTGTCTGTAGTTCATTAAGTTCATTCTTTCAATTGAGTTTGATCTGGATTGGGCTTCTGTATGATCTCTTTTTTTGTTTTTGTTTCGTAGACTTTGCTGGAGGCCATTTCTGTGGCGACGGCTTGTGAGTTTTCGTGACGAGTCAATTTAAACCCCCCAGAATACAGTCTTTCTAGCCCCTGTTGGCAGGCCGTGCTAATCCACTGTTTTTCTCCCCACAGTGACCTTCTATGAGTACTCCACAGTACTTCAAGCTTTCATCCTGACCTGTGCTGTGTTTGTTGGTCTGACGGCCTACACCTTCCAGTCCAAGAGAGACTTCAGCAAACTGGGAGCAGGGTAAGCCTCGTGCTAGCCTTTTTAAATGGAAGGAACCAGTACAGGACTTTTTTCTTTTTTCTTACCAAGTTTTCCTATTTTTGTTTCTTGATGCAAATGTTTTGTACTTTGCAGATTGTTTGCATGCCTGTGGATCCTGATCATTGCAAGTTTCATGAGGGTGAGTTTATCTTATTCAAATGATACCCATACGGGGACTACAGTACACTACATACATCAGGACTCGGGCTGGATTACTCCCAAGCCTTTTTCAGTCAGCCTCACATCCCTTTATGTGTGTTCACCCTTTATCCTTGCAGCTCTTCTTCAACGGTGACACCATGGAGCTGGTTATGGCCGGCGCCGGTGCTCTGGTCTTCTGCGGCTTCATCATCTATGACACCCACCTCTTGATGCACCAGCTCTCCCCCGAGGAGCACGTCCTGGCCTCCATCAACCTCTACCTGGACATCGTGAACCTATTCCTGCACCTCCTGCGCCTCTTAGACTCCATGAAGAAGAACTGAAGGCTGCAGGGTTTCAAACTGCTGTACAACAGGTGATTGTCAATCATCCCGACCCCACTGGTAACTGGTACCTTGTGATTTTTTTTCTTTTGGAACTGAAATTGTGTTGTTTTGTTGTCCTGAAATGTTGCCAAAATCAAAAGAATTAGCAAAATAAAATGCCATTGTGAGCTTGATGAATTACATCTTTATGGGTAGGTGTACTGATTGTTGTTATGGGTGATTTTTTTATTTTATTTCAGTATTTCACCCAGAACTCAACTGTTTTATAACTGATTCATCAATTATTTGGCTGTGATGCTTTGTTTTGGTCGAATTCTTCAAACTACAATTTAATAAGCATGTAAGATAGGTTTAGTAACTTAAAAAGTATATTTTCCCAACAGCGCCCGTCAGAGAGATTTAAAACCATACTATTGACATTCCACTGGGACATATTTAACAATACATGGAATAAGTTTCCTCCAGAGGACAAATCTAAGTAATTTGTAAAATGAATTTGTCTAATAATGTTTACAGAGATACACTAGACTCAGAGACTTAATGAAGAGCAGGCAGACAGCAGCACTAACAACTGAACTCAGGTCAGAGCAGCGAATCCCAGAGAGTAGGTCAGTAATCCCAGACAGAGGTAGTGAGCTTGATAAATGCAATAGTCTATTACTTATAATAGAAATTAAAAGGCATGTTACTCCCCTTTGCTATAGTTAGCTAACATTAGCTAGCTAGCTACAACACACACTAACTTTGTAGCTTGCCAGGTATAATGTTAGCAAAAATTACTGAAATGTCAGCTTCTCTCACGATAGCCAAAAAAGTACATATAACAAAGATAGCCTACAAAGAAACCTGTTTCTCCATATACACATACAAACATAATAAGTGAGGATTTTTTTTTTGGTGAGGTGCCCCTTTAAGTATCGCTGCCACACCCCCCAGTCTGCCACACTGCGTTACCTCACATGTTTTAGTGGTGTATATAATCCTCAATTTCATTACAAGATACTAGGTAGTTACACTGATGCAAGCTACCAGGGTGTGTATCATCTTTTAAAGTTAAATTTTTTGACAGAAGGTAAAGCTGCATGCTTGGTTTATTAATAACTTCGATTGTAAACATTTTCATGGTGTTGATGTATCAATGACCAGGAGTTTTTTGGGACCTTAGAACCTGCATTGAACATCTGAATGAAAGTGTTGACTACCTACAGTGGCAGAAACTGTTATAGAGAAGGGAATCTCTACTTTACTGAGATATAGGAAGCTTTTGTGAAGGGGTTTGCCTCTACTTTTGCTTTTCAAATAATTTATTAACAAGACCTCAAGTGCAATACAATTTTAATTTGAAAACTAGTGTAGTGCACGTCTTATATGAGAAGGGAATTGACACTTGTATATATGGTTTTCCACTCGATTAAAAGCAGATGTATGTTATTTGTCATGGCACTTTATTCTGTAATGTCATTGTCAACTAAAACACAAATGTTTGGAAATGCAATGGAAATTTGTTCTTTTTGGATCTAACCTTTGAGTGACTTATAGTCCCCAGTGATTGCAGTGAGCCATAAGAAGAACCAAATCATTCTAATAACATTTTGTTTAATAATAAGTAACATTTGAACATAAATACTGGTAAATATTTATTATTGAAATTGCATTATATCAAGGAATTGCTGTCTTTAAATGTTACCCAGATAGGTGGATTTGACATTGTATGAATGATGCGATATGTTGAGTGAAAGAGCTGAAGAGACCGATGAGTTGAGTTCATATCTGGGTTGAGCTCCTGCTGTTGGAGACTTCTCACGCTCTAGCATCAAACAGCACTCTTTTGATATTTGTTTATTGAAAATCAAATCACATTTTATTTGTAAAAATAGTTAGTACAGGACACCCCCCCCTCAGCTTTGGACCCTCACAGAGGACAAGGAAAAACTCCCACAAAACCTTTTAGGAAAAAATGGAAGAAACCTCGGGAGGGGCCACTCAGAGTGGGAGGGGCTACTCAGAGAGGGAGGGGCTACTCAGAGAGGGATTCTCCTACCAGGACAGTCGGGCTGCAATAGATGCCAAGTTTGGGCAAGCAGCGTATACAGAGTGCATAAAAGTATTATGGTATAAAATATTATGGTGGGACATCACAGCAAACAGCAGCTCAGTCAGAGTCATCGTAGGACTGGCGGACCACGCAGGCGCCAACTCTGCCGAGCTGCAGCCTGGAAACAGATAGGAGACACACCCACACACACCCATACACGCAAGCAGACTCATTCATGTACTATCACTCACACAGACAAACATGACAGGAGCAGGTTAGACCAGGAGAACAGGACATGTAAGATGCTAGTATCCATCGGCAGGAACCTGGTGAGCTAACCGGAGAGACTGAGCCACTCCCTCAAGGCTGTGTGATCAAATTATAAAGAGAATGCTGATAGTCAGTATTTTGTGCCAATATTCAATGTCTTAAAATGTGACCATTTTCATGCCAAAAATTGACAAGTATTGAGTGTTTCACTCAGACTTTTAGTCTTGTCAGGGTGGACAAGCCTTTAAAAAATAAAAAATAAAAACAGAATTTAGACCATCATGAGACAGTAACGCTCTCCACTGAAACCCAGATGAATGAAAGTCTTTAGGGTTCGCAGCTGCTGGAATTTAGAAATGTGCAAAGAAAATCAAATGTCAGGTTTGTCAGACTGTTTTTCTGTAGCTGTAGTCAGGGAGAAACCCGATCAACCAATCAGAGGTGGATGACACTGACTAGCCTGATATCTGATATTTAATAAAAAGTCAGTATTGGTCCAATATTTTGGCAAACGGACATATACATGCTTGAAGGTTTGTTAACCCCTTGTGCAATTATAGAAGTTAAACAGTCTAAGGTCAGATCTTTGGGGAGGAGTTTGTGCAGCATTCTCAAAATGAGAATTGTAATCCTGTGACCTCTTTAAGGCTTGTATTATATTACCATTTATCCATCTTTTAGGCAGCTAGAAGTCGTCAATAGGAGGTGCAGGATAGGGCTATGGGTTGCACCAGCTGTACTCACCCAGACTGGTTGTGAGCACACTGAGCAGTACTGGGTGAATACTTTCATGTGTTGGTACATAAACTCTTGTTCACCATTTCAAGAGCCTCTGAAAACCCATGGATGAGTGTGAAAAGAAAAAAGTGACCATCAGTCCATTTGGACAGAATTACATATGCTCAATTGCATATGGATGTGACCAACTTGATCCACTTTAGATCTAAATCTAGTGGTGGAGATATGAACAATGGGTGTATGCCATATAACTATTATTTAATACAAACAAAACTTACAATGTTTCATTAAAATTGTCTTGTATCCACTGTCCTGGGAAAAGGTCTGCAGAAAGAAAAATCTAGCCAGCATGCTTAAACATGCTGTTCCCCTCCCAAAAACCCCCACCAGAGAGCGCCATTGGCATGGCAATAATGAAAAGTCATTCTGGGGCCCAGATGTGGAGCTGTTGTCCTGCTATTGCCATCATTAACGTATATTTCCACATGGCCAAGGAATGCTTTATTGCGGTAAATGGTCTCTCCGGATCAGCCCCTGAAGATGCTTCCAAGATTTTCCGCTCTGAATAGGTTGAGATCATAAGTAGACAAATTCTGACCCAGTGTCTGATGTATTGGATAATTGAGCGATAGGTCCTTGTGCCTTAACAGATTGGAAAACCTCTCTTTAGTGATTGTCCTATCAATTGCTACATGGCAATTCTTGAATAGTCCTTTATTTTGGTATGTTTCTTAAGCTTCTAACCACTGAGGAATTGAGAGACGAGAGACGAGATGCAAATGAAAAATGAAAACAAGTATTTTCAATTTTAAATATTAAAAATCTCAACATTTGTTCTTTTTATTTCTATTTATGCTTTTTATTTTCAGGACTTTGGCCTTTAGTTCTGCAGGAGTGGGACAGTCTTTTATTCTGATGGCCTGATTAAGTCTTTGCAGATAGGGGTGGGGTTGCTCCCTCTCCATCTAAGGATGCTGTCAATGGGCCTTTACAATCACCATCACCCCATCCAGGAAACAGAGAGGGCTGCCTTCATCTTCCCCCCACTACTGACGGACAAATACTGGTTAAAGCCACTTAAAATTCCAGTATGGTTGGTATCTTTGTGGTGGATGCAGAGATTCCTGGGCGGTGAAATACCAGACCCTTTGACCCTCTACAGCATCAGTGGTGAACTAATGTGGCAGAATACTATTTAACATTGGACTGTTGGAAATATAACTTTGTATAATATAGGCAAAGTTATGTTTGATATTAGCAAGCACACTAACTAGTTATTCATGTACTTTCTTGTACTACGTTCTTGTACTTTCTTCTTTATTAGTGGGATTGCTTGCGACTGCTACTACTACTGCTACTGCTACTACTAAGTCGCATCACAATTTTGAATATCACACATAATGAAAGGCATTTATTGCTTAAACGGTGTGAGAGTAGTTAAAAAAGTTTTTTAAAAAGGGTCTGAAGCGGAAGAATTAAGAAGTAAATACGAGTGTGTCACTGTGGATGATAAGCAGCAGCATACTCAGTACTACTGCTACTACTACTGCTGCTACTACTACTACAACGATTACTATTACTCCTGTTTCTACTACTACTACTACAACTGCTACTACTACTACCGACATACTCATGAGACTCTCAGTCTCAGGGTTGTGGGTTCGATCCCCACCTAGTGTCAACTATCACCTTTGGAAGTCGCTTTGGATAAAAGCGTCTGCTAAATGATTGTAATGTACTGTAATATAATGAAATACTCGGTAGTCTCAAATACTCAGTCTGTGTGCGCCCTCCTCCCCAGCCTCACTGCAAAGGAGAGCATATATACTTGGCCCTTATGATATCCCAGGATCCCTGTCTTACCCAGGGGTTGAGGACCTACATCTGACCTGCAGAGCAGATGGGAGGCCGAGAGGACACTGTCAAAAACCATCGGACAAGCCATCTGACTGTTTCCTTGGTGACCGCCGACATTCCCTTTCTGCAGCACATTTTTCGGATTCCTTAGCCTGTTTTGTTATTGTTTTATTCCTCCGTGAAGAGGCAGAGGCTGCGCTCATTTACGTGCCTGAAGAAGGAAAAATAAGCACCAGCATGGCTGTTTATTTTCACCCGTCTTTTCTGACCACCACGTGTGCATGTGTGTGTGTCCCATGGAAACACAGCTGATTGGCTCACGCTGGAGTCAAGCAAGGGTTAATTGTTGGAACATTTCTTTAACCTTTATTTATCCAGGGAAAGTCAACTGAGCAGCGACGTCCTGCTTCAAATTCATACAGTTCTACACATTTACACTAGGATCTGCCCAGTACAACCACAGTCTTCTACTGTTGGCCACTGAATCAGTTGGGAGTTCAGTGCCTTGCTCAAAGACATCTCAGCAGTAATTGTTGAGGGAGGCGAGAGCATTACCCATTCACCTTCCCTTCCCACATTTTCCCAGCTCGTCCCGGGATTCAAATTGGTGACCTTGCAGTTACAAACCCTTTTCTCTAACCTCTAGGTCAGTAGTCACCAACCTTTTCAAGCCTGAGATCACTTCCCAAGCCCACGATGTAGTTCCACTTTGAAATTCAAACAATTATTAATTTAATTATGAAAACAGGCAAAGTACTCATTTGTACTTTCCCTTTGAAACAATATAACAGATCATAGACAGATTAGACATATAGACATATAACAGATTATATTCAAAACTGGCAATACTCACAGTGCTCTGCAAGTCCTCGGTAATCTGGCTCATAGGTAGACGCAGCAAGTGTGACACAGTTAGACAAAGACCTGTTCTTTGTCCTGATTATTTTCATCTGTGAAAAGGCCATCGCACAGAGAAATGTTGATTCAAAGTAGGCCTTCACCAAGTGCGCAAGATGAGAGGAGGGGAAACTTTTCAGTGCTTACAAGTCCCCAAAAGTCACTTGTCTCTTGATTTTGCTTTAAACTCAATGTCATTTTGCAAATTAATTATCTCCATGTCAACTCTGTTTGGTAAAGCAAATACCTGCTTGAATTTGGCGGACACCTCCTCAATCTCAGTGGGAAGGAAAGGGTTTGAGATGAATGTGACAACCTCCCCCGCGCCATTTAACTCCTGAAAACGCTGATGTTTCTGATGTTTTGCGACATTTTCTCCAGATTTGGGAAGTGCACCAGCCTTCCATTCCTCAACCGAGAGGCCCACATCCTCATCTTGAACGCATTGACAGCACTGACCATGTGTGCCACATCTTTGTATTTTCTCTGAAGCTCATAGTTGAGCTTGTTCAGTTTTGCCGTCATGTCGATGAGGAAGTCCAGCAGCCGTGCATCATCAGACAGTTCCTTGTGCTCCTCATTTCGTGACTCTAAAAATGATTTGATCTCAGGCAAGCAAGTCAACAAATCGCTCCAATACATTCCCCTGACTACCTTACATCAGCGTGGAGAATCAAGTCACTGTATGCGGCCTCTAGCTCATCAAATAAAGATTTAAACATGTCCTTTTGCGCGAGTCGAAATAACAATACTAACGACATGTCATGACATGAGAAAAGTCCACTACTTTACTAGCCAATGCTTGCTGATGGATCAGTGAGAATTCACAAACTCCAGGGAATTGGGGTCACAGCCGATGGCCATGGCCAATTGATACCATTTTTGCGATGGCTCCAATTTTGACAAATTTTGGTGCTTTTACACGAATCTGAACGATCCGGCATATTTTTGGACGATACAGTATCACACGTTATGTGAAAGCGGGAGAGAGAGTCCATTAGCCAACATGAATCTAGTGTAATTTCTAGGTCTTTGAGTCCTGTACATTGACCAGGTATAACCAGACATCATAGCACTTCACAGGTAGCCTCCCAAAGGGGACTGTGAATAATGAAGAGAGTCAGGAAGTGCCAGCATCTCCATGTGTTCATGTGTCTAAGAGATTGTAGTATTTTCATTAGGTCCTTGTTGAACTGTCATGTCTGAGGTACTAACCTGACCAGACCAGTTGATGGCCATATGTTACTGCTCACTGCAGTTGCATTGGAAGATTGATTGTTCCATTTGACATTTCTCTCCAAGGTTCAAACTGCCTGGTGCTCCATTTCTCAAACTGCTTGTGGATGTGTTTATTTCAAGTTCCCTGGTTTCATCATGAGGTAAGTCATGTCATTTTACAACATTAGATTGTTTGATTCAGGTTTTGCATATTGTTTGTTGGACTTCTTCATTGTAAGTGGATTTAATTCTTTATTGAGGAAGGACCAGCGTAGTAGGCCTTGCTAAGTGTATGTTAGCAGTAATGGTATTTGTTAAGTTGAGCTATTACTGGTGATTTTATTTTGTTTTTCACTGCTATATTATCAGGTGGCTTTTCACAACCTGAAATTATGGCGACTATTTTTTAGTGTGGTTTTGTTTGTAAGTGCTCAACTGGGTTAGCGTCAGCTGTTGCCCTCACAGCTAGCAAGCACGGGACTAGCGCTAAACTTGACTTGTTATTCTAATACACCACAGCCTTTGAGACAGAGGACGAATGAGTCAGTCTGTTGTGTATGTACAGTCCCAGTAAGAGGATGTCCTGCTCTGCCAGGGCAAACAGAGGGACACATCATTAGCAACAGCAGGTGGTTTCAACCAACTGCTTTATAGAGCTATTAGCGCCACTCCCAAATTCCTCCTCCATGACTCCTTCAATGCCATTCTGTATTGGTCTGCAGCTATGCACTCTGGCGTGGATAAATCTGACTTTAATAGGACACCATCAATATGCATATGCCAATTTTTGATCATTTAAAAGTTTTTTGTAGTTAGGCAAGTACAAACATTTGTCAATTTTTTTTTTTCTTTTTACATTTTCAGGAATAAAATAGAGAATGGTTATTTTTTCATTGACATGTGTTGTACAGTGGAGTTAAACAGGTTTCAAGTGCCCAAGCACCATATAATTTTTTCTAAAGTATTCATGTTGCACACATTTTCATATTGTAACATATTCTCTTATATTTCATATTAAAACATTCATATTCTTTGTCTCATTAAGTTATAGTATTGCTGCTATTTTACACAACCTGTTAATACTGAAATCAATGTTTTTTTTCATGCTTTCATCCATACATTTCACTAGCTCTAGTGTTGAAATAACCAACATTTGCATTTCTATCCTAATCTTTGCTGTATCCTCTTACTCTCTGCTGCTGCAGTGGCCAAACTTTCCCTCTGGTATCGTTAAAGTTTCATTGAACCTTATCTTTAACTTACGCAACACATTACCATATAAACTTTAATTTTAAGTAAGAAAATAATAAACACCAAAATTGCAGTTACCTGTTTTTTCTATGACAGCAGCAGTAGGGTTTGGAGGAGTTTGAGGCTCCCGGTGTGTATCACGATGTAGTCAGCCTTATGAAAATAACGTCCGATCTGATTCAGAGTTTCCAGTTTCCTCTGAGGCCTCTATGAAGACTGAAACAACACAGCTCTGTGTTTTCAGAGCTCGGCCAAATTAAAACAAGAGAAGCCCTCGCTCACTCTGCTCCTCTGTTCTCAAAGTGCCAGTAATTAGGGTCAAATGTCAGGAAGCAAACGGGCACACACACATATGCATGACACACACAAAAGAAACATGCACATGCAATAATGGTGCACTCAAAGGTGTGTGTATTTTTATGATTCACCTCTACATAATGCACACATCTCACATTATCTCCATAGGTTCTGCTGCTACTGAAACTACTACTGCTATTTTACTCATCATGCTTATGCTGTCCAAGTGAATTTTCGGTTGAGTATGTTTATTTTATACCATGGCGCGGGAGAATACTCTATTCTGATTGGCTGTTGGGGTGTAGATTAATTTAAAAAACTGCACAGCTCTGACATAATGACTCTAATCACAGTTCTAAATCAATGTGCATATATGCCCTAATGTTAGATAACCCTGTGCAATGTGTAACCACTGCAACTTGACAACAAGAACAGAGGTCGTTATACACAGCTAGCTAGAAAAGATAAATTAAACGTAAAGGCACAACATGAGTTTCAGTATCACATTTCATCTTTTAATTGCAAAATTATGAGGAATGGGAAGCAACAAAGGAAAAGTTGGAGACGCAAAATAAGATGAAGACTAAACCTAATGGTAACAAAAGGCATCGGATATTGCTACTCTGCATCGTGCAATATTTTTACACAACCACACACCTCATTGTATATTATCTCCTACATAACCCTTAGTTTGTTCTATTCTTATTTAAATTATATTTTTCTTTGATGTATCCTAGGATTATTTGCTGCTGCAATGGAGAGAATTTAAGTTTCATCTAATTTGTTCTGATCTCATGTAATGCAAGTGTGTCAGAGTACTGTGGCCAAGCCAGCTTGGTGTGATGCTGTAGTAAAAATCTGAGACCCATTTTGTCACACTCGTCGGCATCAGCAGCAACACACTCATATGACCCCAACCATATGACCTCAACCATTTCCTCCATCCTACTGCTACCCTGCTCATCCACCACAGGAGATGATGAAGGTGGATGGAAAGATGGGGATTTTACAAATGTGCTGTTGATGTAGTTATTGAAACACAGCAGGGAGGAGCTGTTGTTTCTGGAAAGCATCCCAGTACACAAAATTAGTCAGTGACGTCCATAGGTGATCTCGCCTAGGGCACCAGGACCAGGAGCCAGGACCGCAGAACCATTTAACTGCGTAGAATAGGTAAGTAAGAAATTAACTGGATATGAATTTGTGTATCAATATATTTGCTTCATTTATGAAGAGAAAAAAGAGGCACCGCTTGTCAGTGGGCTCTTCCTCTGCTCCCGTTGGGTCCTCTCTCTTCTCCCATTGGCTCACCCCGGGTCTGTCCAGCTGTCCAGTGAGCTGTCAGCCCGTGTGTTTGCTATAGAGAGACTGGGGATCCACTGACAGGCCCTCCTGCTGTGATCAGACCTCTTTGAAATTTACCCAAGTATGTAGTGCAACTGTAGGTGCATTCGCTGTACCATTTTTTCCCAATGACCTGAAAAAGTCATGAGATTTGTACCTGGCTGCTTTTGAGAGATACTACCAGACTTAGCTGCATATCATTTAAAATTACTTACATTAAGCTTTAGAGCCGCTACAGGTTCTCATTTTCTCACTTTTGGGTGTTAGCATGTATCACTGTACATACTGTATGCTAAAGTGTTAGCATGGAGCCTACTATCAATCAATATACTGTATGCTAAAGCGTTAGCAGCCAACAATCTACTGACACATGCATGATTTTGGTGTCTCTTGTCATCACATCATCACTTTTTACCCTCAAAAAGTGAACTGAAATCTAAAGTGATGCCTTTTATTACATGTAGGCACAAGCATTTTGAATTCATAAAATGTTTATTTACTAGTAATATTGGTCATTCATCATGGAACAAATATAGCATTTACAGTCCGTTTATTTCAATACATTACATAAATGTGAAAAACAATCAGTTTGCGATTACTTTCCAGTATATGACATGTTTGGCAGTTCATGTGCTCTGTTGTAAATGTTACACACAAAATACTAGGCGAATGTAGAGAGATACGGTCTACCCCTACTTTATCGTATTAGCTATCATAAACTACAAGATAAATACCCAACAAAAAGTGGTTCACAAGAACTGTAGCAAATGTATCTTATTATATTTATACACAGGATAGAGTTGGACAACAATTTCAAGCAAATCAATATTCTCTTCCAACTGGCTTGTGACATCCTACATCTTGAAATATTAAGATACTTAACTTATATATTAACTGTATTGTATGAAAGTAAAACTATTTTGCTGCTCATCACTTTACATTTCAATGCCTTGAGAATTTGTTTTCTGTCTGCCACTCATCTGTATTGTAGAGGAAATCTGCCTTTGGTAACGCACTAATATCATGCCCAGTGAGTCACCTCCACGTCCCATGGGAATCCCAGGAGAAGAAAGTCCAGGTCTGTGTTCACAATCCACAGGCTGCCTAACAATAACACAGACATGAGTCATCCCGCTCAGGTATTTGGGGCTGGAGTTTTTTGTAAAGGTGAATAGAGAAGCAGAGACAACACCCTAACTGTGCCTTCACACTGCGAGCAACGTGATCAAATGGAAGCCCAACTAGGGTGGTTGATGTGTGGATGGTCAACAAGCTTGTTGACAAAGAAACGTTGGCTGAACGGTCATTGGCTGTCAATGGCCAATCAGATTTTTGCGCTTCCTTGTTTCCCTATCGATGTGATTTTGTTTCATGAACAGTAGTTCCAACTGGCAAGTGCAAAATGTACAAGAAGTTGATTACAGCCGTTCAAAACTTCCCTGTTCTCTCTATTTGAAAGACAACAGGAATAAATGTCTCAAAAGCTACTTGGAGAACAGTTGCATCCAGTTGTGTGTGTGTGTGTGAATGAAGTATCTTCACACTGTTCCAGTAAAAAATTAATTAAAGGTCAAGATTTTTAACCCAACTCAACAACTTGGAGGGATGAAGCATCTTGGCACTGTGTTTATGAAAATTACACCAATTGGCCTGATGGGGGCACTATAATTAGAGGTCAAACTTTGAGAGGCCTGCCACACCACCTGTTCAATTTTGTTAAAACTTGGAGGGACGATGCATCTTGTCACTACCATGTGTTACTGCTGGGGGACAACTTTCACGTAATGCTATGTAATTAGCGCTTGCAAGCTAGGTTAACTTGTCAAAAGATGTAACGTTATGGAAGGCAATACCAAAGCAAAAAACAAAACATGCAAAACTTTGTAGCTGCAGACCACTGCATAGATGCAATCGGAGCCTCTGGCACCGCTCACAATTGGTAAGTTGCTCGCAGTGTGAACGCAGGGTTAGACTTCCGCCACAGAGACTGATAACATCTGAAAGCAGCACTGGGATCTCTGGCTGGTTTCCATATCCAGCTGAAACACAAATGATGAGATGAATGGAGTGTATGTGGTCTTGCAGTGTGCTCTACTGTGTGGTTTAGGAGCAGCTGGCCTAGTAACTTGGCCCATAGGAGGATAGGTTGTCGGTGTCGGGTTAGGTAGCTAGTTGTTATAGTGGATATAAACCCCCCAACTAGGTGGCGGGCTGCTGCAGAGGAGAGGTTTGGTCAGGGCAATATACGGTTTGAGAGCATGTGGACGCTCAAACCACGTAGTTGTTCTCCGCTGGCCGGCCGCCGTCTCGTACTTCCTTTGTGTTCTTAGTGGAGGGTGAATGCGGCTTGTATTTGGGACCTGAGAGCCGGTGGCTACCTGAAATGCTTCCTCTGTACCCTGGTGGAGGAGAGAGCAAGACAGGGAAGTCAGATTAGATGAGATGAAACTTTAACCTGAAACGGAAAAACTTTTTTTATCTGTAATTGAGCTGTAAAATATCTTTTGATTAATTAAAAACACATGTCAGCATTACAACATTATATATGACTGTGTTGGTGGCTTACTAAAAATACTGATACAGCAGAACCACCAACATGTCATTTTGTTTTATACTGTGCAAAGAAACTGATACTAAAACCATTTCTTTATCTTGCTGGTGTGAAACATACAACTGTCTTGAGTGTTTATCAGGGGTATAAAGTACTTGAGTAATTGTACTCCATTACTGTACTATACTACTGTTTCGGGGGATTTGTACTCAACATGTTTTTTTCAGATTCGATGGAGAAGTGCATTAAAGTAATATTAAAGCAAAAAAGTGTTCTCTGTTCTTTCATTTCAGAATTGCAATAATGAAAAAACTTTACTTTTTACTTTTTAATACTTGAGTGGCTTTTGTGGTGTGCAATATACAAAAATGAGAGTATTAGAAAAGGAAATATGTGAATGATTAAAGGCAGGGAGAATAAAACCAAAAGAAAGGTGGGGCAGAGGAAGATTCATTTGTGAATGTGATTATAAACCCTGAGGGGAGTTCGGCACTGGTGTTTTCCTGTTGTTCCTAATCACCTATTTCTCCTTGGCAGCGAATGAATCACTCCCATGACCTCTAATGACGCACAACCAAACAACCACAAATACGTGGGCGACCGGCATCGCTGCAAATTCCAACCCTGTCATCCCTTCATATGTGGCTTGGTGTTTTCATTGGAAAACTACAAAGACGGTGCTCTTTTCATTCATTCGTTCGCTTGTGCCTCTATGGAGCAGAATCCAGTGTCTGGGTGTTGTGGCAGATTAGGTTTCATCACTCACTCTTGTTGCAGTGGCGCCCCTGCCAGCCGTCCTTGCACTGGCACTTGTTGGGCTCCACACAGGTCCCATGTACCCCACAGCTGGGCTCACACACAGCTGCAGCACACACATAAGGATTTGCAATATACCAGAAACATGGAATACATGATATATGAATGTATGCACATGAAACAATATATAAAGATATGTGAATTTACAGCAAATATACGTGAACATACTGACCTTTGGAGCAGAGGTCGCCGTGAAATCCCTTGCTGCATTTGCACTTGTTCCTCCCAGTGCACTTCCCGCCATTTCTGCAGGGCTGGCGGCATTTACCTGGAAACATGGAAGGGATGAGTTCTCACGGATGAGTTCTTTAAAAATCTTTCTCATCTCCGTTCTTTCTCACATAGAAATTTCCATTTCCATTTCCCATTGAGTCTTAATTTTCCACCCACATTGTGTTATTCTAAAAAGGGATACCTCACTGTGGGTGTGGACCACAATAAGTAATGAGCCGCCGATGAAATGCCGCTGTTCGTGTTGCTGGTTTGTAATGTCAAGTTAACAATTACGTCTTGTGAAGCCCTGGGGGGGGGGGG
>CABFOQ010017018.1:18901-28995 GCA_900660455.1 Gephyroberyx darwinii | reverse complement strand
ATGGCGGTTGAGTGCATTACTTATTGTTTTCTTTGAAACAATTGTACCTGCTAATTCCAGGTCTTTCTGAAGCTCTCCACAAGTGGTCCTTGGCTCTTGGACAACTCTTCTGATAATTCTTTTCACTCCTCTGTCAGAAATCTTGCGAGGAGCACCTGGTCGTGGCCGGTTTATGGTGAAATGATGTTCTTTCCACTTCCGGATTATGGCCCCAACAGTGCTCACTGGAACATTCAGAAGTTTAGAAATCCTTCTGTAACCAATGCCATCAGTATGTTTTGCAACAATAAGGTTGGGAAGGTCCTGAGGGAGCTCTTTGCTTTTACCCATGAGACACCTTTTTATAGGCCATCAGTTGGGACTGAACCAGCTGATATTAATTTGCACTGACAAGGGGCAGGATTGCTTTCTAATTACTGATAGATTTCAGCTGGTGTCTTGGCTTTCCATGCCTTTTTGCACCTCCCTTTCTTCATGTGTTCAATACTTTTTCCCTGTGTCATTTCACATTATTACACATAACTTAATTTCTATGGTTGATTTCTTTGCATGTGTGGATTGCATGGGTTGTTACCGACATCTGGTGAAAATTTCATGTCAATAGCACCTTTAGAAATATATTTACTGAGAAAAATGGTGACGTGTTCAATACTTATTTTACCCGCTGTATATCCATAAAAATATTCATATTAACAAGTCATTTAGTCTAGTATTGAGAGTTAAAATCTTGTTTGCTAGTATCAAGATAGTTTCACCTGTTTTTTAGTTTGGATTATTGACATTTTGGAAGATGTCCAGAGATAAGCTACTTAATTTGGAGAAGGAGACACTTCATGTTGCCAAATTAGGAGAAAGGAAAATCAGTGGAATTTTCCACTTGGAACACCTAAAATCACCACAAACACACCGGTACCAGTATGCCTCGCTCACATGACTGCAGCCCACAGCGTAATATAAAACCCTTTCTCAGAACACTCGGCTAGTAAATATTACGACAGAGGAGACGCTGGTCATTCTAACTTGCATTTCTTTGAAGAACACCAGTTGTCATGATTCATGTTTCACACCAGAGTTCTCCAACTGCGGAACCATGAATTTAGACTCAGTGGACGCAACCACTGACCATGTAGGCAGAAGCAGGCAGAGGTCTCACTCCTATTACAGCCCGGAGGATGCCAAGAACTATGGCCTGCAGACACAGACAGAGGAAAACTTCCTTAGGCCTCGCTCCAGGTATGTTTCCAGCTTCAACTTAGAGCTTGCCTCAATGCATTTTCTTTACTTGTGCTTGTGTCCCAGTTTGTTACAGGTCAGGAATGAGTAATGTCAGATGGCAACATGCATCATAACTCATAGATATGTTTGACTGGGCTCTTGATTTGTAACAAATATGGACCATATGGAAGGAAGCATTTGATACTGACCCAACTGGTCTCCAGGTCCTTTTATAGTTATGAGACGTCAGAGCTCCACTCCAACTATGGCGAGGGAGACTTTACCATGTCCAAGGCCCAGAGGCCGAGGGCCAGCTCTCTACTGCAGTACGACGTGACCAAAAACGAGAAGAGAGAAGGAGATGGGGTTATCACTCGGCTCACTTCCAAGAAATCTAAATCCAACAGGCACTCACCCTCCAGAGACCTTAATGGTATTGAAATCACAATAATGACATACATTTTATACATACAATGATTTTTGAACATTTCAGACGATGATTACTGGAAAGAGGAACTATTAATGCACTATACGTTCATTTTATATACCATAGTTACAGTTTAAACACAACCACTGTTCTCTTTGTTCAGGCAGTAGAGGCAGCCTGAAGTCAGTTTCCATGATGACCATCTCTGAGTCAGACAACTGGGAGATTAACTCCAGCTCAGGGATGAAGTATGGACAGTTTGTGGACTGGGAGAAGATTGACCCTGAGGCCGCAGAGAGATACCAGCGGCTGCTGGAGAGTGAGCACCAGGACATGAAGACTATGGGCCGCGAGGGGTTCTGGGCCACGCCCCATACTCTGAGGGCCAAAGCTTACTATCACATCATCCACGGCATCCATTCCAGGTTAGGATTGGTGTCAAGTCACTTTAAATTTAGTTTGAAAAATGTCTTAACTCTCATTCAGAATTGCTTATTAGAGCAGTCTTGCATTCATTTGTAGTGGAAAGAACATGACCCTTGTGAAGACACATTTTGTGAGTTCAATGTGTACATTTTGACAAACATCCACTTAATCAATCAAATGATCTGAATGTGAATCAATGCCAACTCTGCAGTAGGTCTGCCACTCCAGACAGAGATGTCTACTACGATGTGGCCAAGAAGCTGTTTGGGGAACAGAAAGTCAGCAACCACCTTGTCCCAGAGTACATGGAGGGTGGAGAAATACCAAGGTACTGGGACCGTATTAGCCAATCATACGCATGCCCCTAAATGGAAAATTTGAAAAGAAATATGTCGGTGCCCCGAGAAATGATGTGAGCATTTTTATACTGGTCAGTGAAATTTAGTTTAATAGGACCACTGCTAAGTTTTATGAAGCTAATATTTAATGCCAAAAAGAACAGAACCCATTTCCGATCATACAGTTTATGTTTGATTGAAAGAAAGAAAGAAAAGATTGCGCTTTGGCTCCCCCAAGAGGCAGTAGGAGATAACTGTTTGAATTTTTGAAAGTTAGGACTTCATTACCCAGAAATTTACCCAGAAAATATAGGTGTATTTTAACTTAGTACAACTTAAAGAATAGAGATGTGTTATTGCAGTGGGTATGTGGTGCACTAGATTAGAATGACCGAGTGTGACATTGCTTTCTCTTCCCGTATCCAGGTACTGTCTCAACAAAGCAGGCCTGAACTCCGTTAAAAAGATCCTTCTTTGCCTCGGCAACTCCTTCCCAGACATGAACTTCTGCCCCATTCTCCCTGCCTTGGTCTCTCTCATCCTCCACTTCAGCGAGGATGAAGCAGAGTGTTTCCACAGCGTCTGCCGAATTATTTCCTACAAAGACCCCAATAAGCGTTACATCGACCAGACCTTCCTCACCTACCGCGCTTCCTGTATGACATTTGGAGACCTGGCCAACAAGTACTGCCGTGGCATCCGCAAGCTGATTGCCAGCTCCCACCAGAACCTTTTTGAGTTTTACTCTGACTGGATCATGTGGATCTTTGCCGACCTTCCATTCACCTACGCCATTAGAGTGCTCGATGTCTACCTGTTGGAGGGCTACAAGGTCCTCTACAGGTACATTGCTGCTGTTGTAGAATACTTTATCAGTCCCGTAGGAAAATGTCCAATTGTCTTTTGGACACGAGGTCAAGCATTTGCACGTCAACAAAAACCCCAACATCCCTTGAAATTATCATAATTTTTGCAAGTCTTAAATGAATAAAAGTATTTAACGTTGGTCCTCTTTAGGGTGGCCCTGGCTTTGCTCAGCCTCTACAAAGTTTCTGTGTCATCTCGGGTGGCAGACGTAGAGGACTTCAGAAGAGATATAAAGAGCTTTGTGCAGAATGTGGCGCGCCACTGCACAGCTGAGAAACTTCTGGAGAGGGCCTTCATGATCCAGATGGCCACGCGGACAGAACTCAACCTCCTCTTCAACGCCAACAAGGACTCGCTCATGCAAAAAGGTGTCAGCATCCACCAGAATAGGTGGGTGAAAAGGGAAAATGTTACAAAGCAGTCAGTGAGAGGCAGTTTTTTGTAGGCGAAACAGGGCCATAGGAAGAGGAAGTGTATGGACAACATCACTCTACTCTCCAGAGTGAGCAGAGGGAAAGGCGGGATTTGTGAAATAGCAAGACAAAGCTATTTCTCTGCATTAGCCATACCCCCCATCCCCTCACCCCCAAAGCCTGGGTCCCTGTCACTAGAACACTGTATCAGTATAATACCCATCTTGTAGTTAACTGTAATTACCTGGATTTGTGTCAATGTCACCTGTGTCAATTTGAAACCCATCTTCTTATAGCTGTTGTCTAATGTCCCAACAGGCAGTCGGTCCAGACAGTGGACTTCAGCACCTTCAGCTCCAGTGTTGTGACAGGGACAGAGATGAGAGTCGTCTGGGCCTGGGTACCTGAGCGCTTTGCCCTTTTCAGTCCCATTAGGCTGTTTAGTACGACTAAACATGGTAGAAGCCTGGCTTCGTAAGTAACCATTGATCAATACTCTTACTCCCGCTGAGAGAGGGTCTGTGACTCTTAAAGCTAATGAGATGTTACCTCACAGCCATGAATTATGGCTACAGATATTGGTTCCTTCTTCTAATTAAATCCCTCATATACTACCGGTCAAACATTTTAGAACACTCCCATTTTTCCAGTTTTTATTGAAATTTAAGCAATTCAAGTCCAGTGAATAACCTGAAATGGTACAAAGGTAAGGGGTAAACTGCTAGAGGTTAAAAAAAAAAGTTTAGGTCAGCAAAAACTGAAAAATAGTGTAAATTTCAGAGCCAAGGTGTCAGTGAGTACAGTTTCCTACACCATCAAAAGGCACTTGGAAACTGGAGGATACTCTGACAGGAAGAGGTCTGGCAGACCCAAAACCACAACAGAATCAGAAGACAGGTTTCTGGGAGTTGACAGCTTGCGTGATAGGCGGCTCACAGGACAACAGCTTCAAACACAGCTTAACACTGGTGGAAGTAAGCAAGTCTCAGTTTCAACTGAAGAGAAGCTGCAGGTTTGACAGGTGGAGTGGCAGTAGGAAAGCCATTGCTAAGATGGCAAAATAAGAAAAAGAGGCTTGCCTGGGCCATGAAGCACCGCCAGTGGATTACTGAAGACTGGAAGAAGGTCTTATGGAAGGGATGAATCAAAATTGGAAAAATGGGGGTGTTCTAAAACCTTTGACCGGTAGTGCCTTTCTTGAATGACACCAATTCTATGGATCAATAACTACTGAACACCAAGACGGCATCTCCGAGCAGTGAAAAACCAGCCCTCAGGTTCACTTACATAACAAAAAGAGACAGTGTTGTCACTGTCAACATGTTTGCTTTGAGTCTCACAGCCAGGTGACTTCTAGTTCATCAGTGGGAAGTGTTGTTTTTACGCAGAAAAATATCTCAAGCTGTAACTTCAAACTCCCAACTGATGTTGTTATTTTATTTATCTCGTAACACTTTTACCCAAAAAACAGGGTCTCATATAGGAAATGTTGCCTTCTATAATGTTAGAGAATACTGGGAAATCTGAATATTATGTTAATAGCATCACATAGGTATGCTTTATTAAAAACATTTCTTTCTCTCATAAAGATTCTATTCTCATGTGGAGGGACACGAACCAGCTGTCTTGATTCTCAAAACTGTGGATGAAGAGGTAACATTAGATCACAAATTTGAACAATTGAAAGCATTTGATAACGGCTGCTCACGAGTGGGCTGCTTTCCCCCTTGATTTTTGTGACAAATTTCTGAAATATTTTTGTTGTCCCGTGTCACAGGTCTGTGGTGCCTTCCTGTCAACAGATTTGATAGAAAGAAAGAAGCATGACTCTGAGGGACTCACGTATTTTGGAACTGGGGAGAGTTTTGTTTTCACGGTAAGAGATCCATCCTTCATCCTTCATCTCTGATCAGTCACAGTCTAATTTGCTGAAACATACATCCAGTCTGAAACACGTGTCCAAATGCAAAGAGCGCCAAACAAGATATCCACTTATTCTTTCAGCTTCGTCCCAGCATGGAGCGCTACCAGCAGGCTATGGTCAACATCATGACCAGGGGACCTTGCCCTCAACAGGTTCAAGCCAGCAGCTGTGTCTCCTTCCAGCTGACCAATACTGACAAGTCCCCCATCGCCTCCACCACTACCCTGACCTGTCCAGCTGGGACCCTGCAGGACCCCAGCTACCTGACGGTCCCTTTCACTGCCCCCTCAGAGGAACCCATGTCTGCCAAAGAGCCCAAGAGACCCAAAGAACAAGGAGCCTCCATGTTCATAGCAGGCAATGACAGTCGGCTCGTTATTGGTAAGTTAAATCAACATCACATGATGTAAGCCAGACAGTGTTCATTGTGTCACTTGTATAGATGCATGCAGTCTATAATGGGTGCTTTAGAATAGAATAGAATAGAATAGAATAGAATAGAGAATTAACCCTGACAAATACTGCTCATTTAACCATTGTGTGATTAAACAGGCAGGTGGTTTTTAGGAACTACACTGTTAATCATTTGTAGCAGTGATGTCAACAACACTTGGAGGAGTATTACGGACAATGATGTCAACTGGCGGGGGATTGCTGACAGTGTGTATACAGTGCTGATGGCTGTGATGCATATCTTTTCTCAGGTGGTGATGGGGGTCACGCTCTCTGCCTACAGGCAGACCTAGAGGGAGGATACACACAGCCATGTGACACATTCAAGAGCATCCCACTCTGTAAGGGGCATTTCAAAATCCAGTCCCTGGAAGTATGGGGCATCCAGAACTCTATTTCCTTCTCTCACTGCTTCCCCTCTCAATAAGGGGGAGAACAATGTGGCTGCATTTGAACTCAAGGTCAAGGTTTAACCAGTTTTCTTGATATTGAACTAGTTTCTAGTTTCAAGTATTTATTGTCCACAATGCACATTATGTACACATTATTGAGCACTTGAGTGAGATTTACCTGACTTGTTGACTTATTAGATGAATCCATCTTTTCTTATATAAGGAAAATGTGATTGATATAAAATACAGGATGCAAGTTTTATAATGATTTATTTTCTATACCTTATACTGTCTTTTTGCAATTCATCAGCATGTAATAATAAAACTGCATGCACTACCATAAGATGATCACTGCATGTACTCCTGTCTTCTTCTTGATAATATATGACTTATCCAGAACAACTTTACATCTGTATAATGGGGAAAAAGCCAAATGCTTTTCTCCAGATTACAACCACTGCATACCTCCTGTACTGGGGAACAGACAACATTTCCAAGTCACTGAGTTCACTCACACTTGCTTGCTGTTCAACTATTTAATTATGGTTTGACAGTGAATTTTTAAATAGGCTATACAAAACAGGTTTGTATGAAAATGTCTGCTGACATACACCCTGTATCTGTGTCACTGTTAAGAAATAGCTGATCTGATGTTTATGTGTGACTGTACGTGTGTGTCGCACGCGCAAACGTGCCCGCAGTTTGACCCAAATTAGACACTTATTTTCTCTCACCCCTGAGGCGCAGGCGATAGGGGCCAGCCAGAAATAGACTGCCGACCCATTTTGGGTCCCTGGTTTATGACATTCTTGCCGCCTTCAAATGCTGTGGGAAATATTGTATTAGTTGAGTTGATTTCTACGATTAGGGTAGAGAATGGAAACTGTGAATGGAAAGTGTGTATGAAAAAAACTGAAGGTATGAGTGATGTATTTTATTATTATGGTTTATTGTTTGGCATTCGATGATAATAGTTAATATTGTTATTTAGTTTCTGTTTTCATGCCTCATTTAACTTAATGTTGTCACACTTTTTTTATGCCTGATGCACATTATCTTCGCTCTGCTGCAGCACAACGTAGCTCTGTGCTACTTGATCTCTGAAATAAAACAACAGCAACCAAAAACTGCTTTTGCTAAAGCGTCTATTTTGTTATAATTTCCGATTAAACGCACTTTCATGCGCCGACAGTCATTGTCGAGCCTACGAGGAGCACCTGAAGGCAGCATCTATGTTCGCACTGAGGAGGCCAGACTCAATGCACCGCTGTCCGACCAACATTGGATGAGAACGAACATCGATGTGAGACTCCCATAGCTTGGTTACCACGCTGCGACGAGCTAGATTTAAAGGTAAGATACTGATTAAACAAAAAAACAATTAACGCTGTGGACACAAATTAGGCTGACTTCGCTTTTAAGGGTTATTAGAAAGGTGGAATACAATCTCTTGCCCATTCGATAACCCAAAAGCTACGTTAAGCTAGCTAAACCATTAGCTAAGTTAGCTAGGTGTGTGCCTTATCTAAACAAAGTGTAGTCTTGATAAAACAATATCTACAATGTTGGCTAACCAGCTAACCTCAATTTAGCCACGATACATTCAATTTTCTCTTGTAAGGAGAGAAAGATATACCAAATTTCATTTAAAAATCTGTCAGTTTTATGTTGCCATACTTAGAGGCAAACGAAACACACCTCATACAAATAAATCAAGACCTTTCTGTATCCTTTGGAGCCACTCTTCAATTCGGTATTCATCGCATACACCAAGCTGTACTTATTTTAATACATTTCAATTTGTAGGATTGGTATGCCACAGTAGCAGGCGAGCATAATCTTCTTCCACCAAAATACGCAGCAGCAATTACAAAACTGAGATTTTATTGAAATAAAGTGCTGATTGGTGGATAGTCTGAATGCCGAGATTACCCGAAGGCCCTATTGATATCTAAAAGGATTTAACATATGTTCTCCCAGGCATATGCTTTTGCTGATAAGCAAGGAAACATTCAACTGACAGATGTTTAATGTAGTTTGGCGTTGTAGTTTTTCTCCATTCAGGAGAATGGAACTTATCAGGGCTGAACTTAACGTTGGATACTTTGATATCTAGTAAGATATCACAGAGCTAACTTTAGCAGAGAAAAATAACTGTAAAGTTTACAGAAAAGACGTGGTTGCTTGCGACAACTACATACATACAACATACACTATGTAGCGGTCAGTCCAAGTTCTGTGGCTAGACTTCAGTTTGAAGAACAAGTTAACCAGGTAGGTAGCTAGCATTAGCCTTTTTGTTTACGTTAGCTTTTATTAACAGTGATATTACAGTTTTGTCAAACAGATTGTGTCATGATGATGAGAGGATATGAGAATAGTAAAGTTAATGATTATCAGTTGATGGAAGCAAATGTTACTCAAAAAGTTGAACGGAACGGATCAGTGTAGGAGCAACCTGGAGTTACAGGGAGAAACCACGTCCTATTTTCTCACTACTACATTTTCATTTCATTTAAGTTAATACATTTACAACTGTGTATTAAGTGAAATTATTAAATGGTCAAAATGAATTTGATTGCACTTTCAAGCACAGGGGAGTTACTGGGAGAAACCACATCAGATCTGACCTTTAAGATTAGCCGTAACTAATCTGACCTTGAGTTTGTCTTATTTTGATAATATTTGACTAGTTTGTGACAATAAACTTTAAGTGCATAGTATTTTCCAGGCCTGGAAAAGTTATGGAAAATGTGCATATAGTTTTGGAACTGGGATGGGAATTTGTTGCCTAACAGTAAAATGTTTAATGTCAATCTTGGCTGCTTGTTGATCCGTTTCCCTTTGAGGAATGAAAACCCAAATCAGAAAGTTCTTGTTAGTTTTTGTTCCAAATGATAGTAGCATGATGAAGTTGAAATTGGTCTGACACATCATCTGTCGTCATCTCTCGGTAATGAATCTAAGCAGCCATAATGCATATTATTGACCTGAATGCTGAATTCCAGTGGTAACACATAATTTCTTCTGTTTTTTCTTAACAATATCATGTTCATGTAGTTTACTTTTCTACTTCATGGCATCGGCACCTGATCCTTGAATTAATCCAAAGTGCATAATTCAACTTGTACTTCGTAGTTATCCATTCTAAATCCTCTCCTCGCATTACGTCAGCCTTAAACAACCACCACTGAATCACTCAATCCCACGACTGTTATGTTTTTCCAATTTCTGTGTTTGTGTGTGTGTGTGTGTGGGTGAATATATAGGCTACAGCCAAAGGACCATGGGCCCAGACACTGCATCAGTCCTTAAAACAGAATCTTCAGAGGAAAGTAAGTGTTGGTTTAAAGAGACCCCATGGTATTTTTACATTGACATTTTAGGCATTTAGCTGACACACTCATCCAGAGTGACTTAAAATATGTGCAACAGCAGAATAGATCCCCAACATTACAAGCAACCAATAGTAATGACAACCAGGGCCAGAGCCATAGTACCCTTGCAATATTCCTCAGTGCTCAGAAAATAAGTACAGTGACAGCTAAGGAGAGAGATAGAAGGGACTTTTGGAAAGAATTAGAGCTGAGTGGACAGGGGACAACATTCAGTTCTTAACAAGATGATTTTCAGCCCATG